>JADWOT020001628.1:0-49991 GCA_036345935.2 Taenia hydatigena | reverse complement strand
GCGTCGTCATCGCTTCTGCACGTGATATATCGACCTGTGTAGACCCTCGCCTACAGAACGGTTAAAGCAAGGGAATAGGCTGTTCTGTTGCGAGAGGAAGAAGTAGAAGAATGCAAATGATGATGTTAAGTTGAATGGGTTCCCATGTCTTCAATGGGATTACACAGCATCCACCTCCCCTCCTGCCTGCATGATCACATTCGCCTTCTGTAAACGTGTCAACCATTAGGCCTTTGATTGGCTACAATCTGGCAATCGAAATCGAGATCCGCGTGTGATGTTGAGCTGTGCCCTACACCCGACCTGAAACCTTTTCAGTTCTACTCTGAGCTGTAAAGCAGTTGGAAATGAGCTACGACCAAATCGTTTGTTCATGATCGCCTTAAAAGTACTAACTAGCCATTTGTATTGACTTGATGGCGCCATCTGCTCTAGGCTCCTACCACTCAACCACAAGCCATTTTCAATGTGCTTTACAGCTCGGTAACAAGTTATTGCTAGGTTATTTCCAATGGAATATAAGCGTCTGAATTAGTGTGCCTCCAAAACAATCCATTTCAGCGACTTCCAAATTCAACAATAGATCCTCACGAGAACATCATTTTTAAAACAATTTCAATCCACCCATTTTTTAAAATCTAAGTTATGCAGAATTGCTGTCATAAAGATACCAACATCACAGCTTTTGAATGAAAGACAATCAAGGTCAGTCCGCAGACACTTCATAGAGAAGGCAAATAACTCGCATTGTCAGCTCTACATATTTCCTCATATTCTCGTCTTCGCCATTTGGCTTTGGGCCCGTTTTAGCAGCAAGCTGGCTTTCGAGCATCTTCGCCATTGCCCTAAATTGCTGCTTTAGCTGAAACAGTGTATCGCCGCCTTCTTCTGAAGGAGCTTGCTCCAATGCTACCACTGCCTGTTGAGGCTCCCGTTGTAGTTGGGAGCTCTCAGTAGCTCCAAGGCTATCACTGGGACAACTGTCCCAAGAGTCCGTTGATGGAGCACTTTCATCCATTTCACGAACCATTGGCTGTGCTGCACATGCTTTATTGCCAGACATTTTTCCGCCGGTCAACTTTGTTTTGTAGCGGCGGTTCTGGAACCATATCTTCACCTAAGAAAAAAAGCCGAAATTATGGCTAGTTTCGGTGACTCAATTGTTGATAACTAGTCACTACACACCAATTGCTGTCCATCAAAAATTCATTTAACAACTTAATGCCTGACCAACCTGAGTCCCCGTCAAATTGATTCGGCTTGCTAGCTCTTCGCGTTCATCTGCATTGAGGTATTTTTTCTGGTTAAAGCATTTGACCATCTCACGAATTTGATGCGGGGTAAAGAGAACCCTGCGTCTGCCTTGCCTCTGTGCCTCTGATAACGCCTGGCTTGCCTGGGGCTGTTCCGCAGTTGGCAGTGTAAATAGGTTTGAATCAGGAATTGACATGCTAGCAGAAAGCTGCTGGAGGAGAAGGCAATTTGGCACTGAGAATACGCTTCCCAGAAGTTGCTGATACCCACTTGGCGTTGGAAATGGTTGCTGCACCTGTTGACGTAACCTCGATGACGTGTCCAATAGGAGAGGGTTCGGTGTTGGTAAGGCCATCAAAGTAGTATCAGTTTTAGGTTGCCCTGAGCTTGCACCCTGCTTTGTAGGCAAAGACAAGTCGATGCAGGATGGCTGTTCTAGTACAGGCTTTGAAGTGCTAGACGATTGAGGACTGCGTAGGGGAAATACAGGCGCTGACCCTAATGCACCCGATTTACTGGAGGAAGCCTCATCAATTTTCTGCCGTTTCGGTCGCAAAAGATTTAATTGGTTTTGTCCGTCTTCATCGTTGTTCCGTGGCAAGTGCATAAAGAGAGAATCAGGTCGTTGAAATGCAGGCGACTTAGCCAGAGCAAATACCGTCTCTTCTACCCTTTGTAAAGTAGGAGGTGTTGCTTGTTGTGTTTGCTGTTGCACGGTAGATAACATAGACGATAAGGCGGATTGTTGAGGATCCGAGTTTGTTCCTCCCTCGAATACAACTGAGCGTTCCGCATTAGGTGCACCTGTAAAAACAAAACGAATGGAATAAGAACACGTGCGTCTGCATGTGAATAGATATTATCTCCACATTTGTTAGGGTCAAGGGCTTTATCATGTCGAGTGTGCTATTTTGAGTATGCGATTGGTCCTATTTGGTCTCAAACCTCCTGGCTCGACTGGATGCAAATGCGTGGTCATTGGGACATCAGATGAGTCCATCAAAACTTATGGCGATAGCTGGACGAAAATTGGTGATAAAAGTACAAAAGCTATCGACACAAAGGTATGCAAACAAGGGTGAATATAGAGAGTGACAAAATAATTAGGTGGCCAATACCATTTGCTTGCAATGCTGCAAGAGTTTGGAGTTGTTCGGGATCTATGAGGTCCAAAAAACTTTTCACTGTAAAGTTGGACATGATGTACTTGTGATCACACAGTTCTGCGATGTTACTTCGATTGAATTACTTACCATATTTATAATCTATGAGAGCCAATAGAATCTCAAATTACGGGTCACACCAATAGGATTCGTGAGTCTTTGAACATGTCGATTGTTTTGAAGGGGGGAGGCTTACGTGGTTTTTTCAAATTTTGGCCTCAAAGACTCTGTATTTTGACGCTTAACTTGCTTTTACTTTGAGTCTTCCTACTTTCGCCTCATCGGCTGACTGTGATTCCCTTTTTTCCTGTCGTCCTAATGATAACTCTTTGAAGCCGCAACGAATGGACCTTGGTGGGTGGGTCATCAGCAATTGTGCACATTGATGAATAGGCTGTAGAGATGCAAATTATTCAAGCTGCCATCCAAATGGGTAAAGTGCATTTTTTGATAAAATATGAACTCACATCGAATTGGCCATTCAGGATACTAGAGCCAAGTAGATCCCTCTATAATATCTCTGTTGCTAAAGTGGTGAAATTTTCCTAAATGTTAAAGTTAAGTAAGGAAGGTTCTAAAGATATATGTTTAGTGGTGCAAATGCTTTACTAGAATCCATTCCAGACAATATGTGGAGGTGTTATTCCTTGACAATTTGGGCAGGTAACTTTGTATTTATATGCATTCTTTCTACACAGTAGAAAAGGAAAAAGGGCAGTTGCAAATACTTTCTTGCTAAAAAATTGATAAATAATTTGTAAACCATGCTGGGGTTAGTTTACACGGCCCAAGTGGATAGTTAGAAAGAGCTAAAGGAGAAAAATCGTTTCGAGGAGTGATTAAAAACACTCAGGGCAGCACTTAGGCCATAAATTTCAATGTAAAAGGTTAAATTGCAACTAAACTTAAGGCGCTTTTGTCAGCTCAAGGCATAGTTTTTCTTTATTTGTTAAATATTTGAACAAAAGCCCTGGCTCTTTCTCACCGGGTCCAATTTCGGTACCTGAAGGAAAAAAATCGACAAAAAATTCGAAAAAAGCAGCGATTTTCTCACTCTTAACCATTCATTATGAGCATCAAGATCTGCTTTGGGTAAAATGTTATTTTAATGGCAAATTTTAAATTATAAAAATTGGGGATAATCCAAAAGGAACTAAAAAGCGGTTGACTTGTAGATAGCCTTAATTTGGGGATGTATGCAATCACCTCAAAACACAAACAGAGGCAAACGTAACACTCTGAATGGCTTCCTTACTAATTAAAAATCTTCTCAACTAAGATTAGTTCTAAGCACATCATGGGGTCGATTTCGAGTAGCCCCCAGATCGAACTCAAGGCCATGATGGTGTTTGATAATGGGTGTCTGGGGTAGGAGAATCTTTTTTGTTTAATGAGGTAACTGGATGCTCGTTTTTCCGTCTAAAGCTTATAAACGCTAACAGATTATTTGGGAACTTCATGAAGGTAATTCCTTTACTAATCGCGTCTTTAGGCTGGAAGTAACACCATCTTGGAGATCGAGTAGAATTAGTTGTCATCCTGGTGGCTGGGTGTGTCCAGGGCTAAAGTTATTTCTATTTGGTCGCATTTTATGGTCATTAATGTATTTTCAGGGGTTTCTTTTCCCCAATCTGTGACGAAACTTGAGGCCTAAACAATGATGATGACTTTTACAGCCAGTTATCAAACTACCCAGTCTGAGGCTTTTGCACAATCCGACGTTCGTAATCTGGTCTGTCTGCGGCTTCGCCATCCTGCAACACGCAGAATCGGACACCTCCGTTTTCATGGCACTGCGGTCAGTGTCATGCGAATCACAGCAACAAATGCAACAACTGCGGCGCAGTGAAGAAAGAGTACACAAAAATAACTATAATGTAAGTGTAAACATACCTGGCCGGTGAAGTCGGTGTCGGGTTTGTTGACTAAGTGCATGAGGAAGTACCTACAAAAGGCAGATGTGTTTGCATTAATTTGTGTACATAGGGCACAACGCGTGCCCCCCTCCATGTGTCACATGACCTCAAAGGGTGAGAGGATTAACTGCGTGATCAAAAATGAAACGCATCAATTCAAAACCCATCTAATTAGCATATGATCCAACACACATTGAATGATAAGAATATGAGGCCAATGGTACTTCAGAGAACACAACAATCGATGTCAAGCGCTACCCCGCTTCCCCTTCCCTTCCTTCCATAATTTTGGCGACAATCGGACTGAGAGGAGGACTGAGGGTCCCTTCATTCCAAAAGTGGGCTAACTGGTTATTAGTCACGATAACATGGAGCTTAGACGGATTAGAATGAAAAGTCGGTTCAATCCTTACGTTTTAGGGACTGTGCGTTCGGTCGAATCGGCTAAGCCTTGATAATCCTGCTCGTGGAGTCAAATAAACGTACAAGTAGTTGACGAAATTGTGTTCGCGTTCCACGTCTTGATCAGAGCCATGTGCAGTGGTATCAAAGTACCCCTTCCCGATACCACAGATAAAGCACTTGGACTACAAGTCCCCCCGCACCTGCTCTGACTGATCTCGAAGGTCGCCAAAGGCGTCGATGATGAGACCTGTGAAAAAAGAGTAGGAAAAATTTGCACACTTCATTTCAAAGTCTGGTTTTAATCAAGAGCTTTGAGCATCATCCAACACCATTGTTATTCCCACAAACTAAGTTGCATAGGTCCGGTCTTCGACCTCGCCGATTTCCGGTGATGACTGCATGCATCCACAAAGGTTCCATCCAAACTTATCTACGTCTTATTAATGGAAGCAAAAACCCATGAGTTACCTGCTGGATCCTAATCCAAACTCTAACAGAAGGGGGAACTCGAAGGTCGGTGGGTGGGTAAAGGCAAATACGTTTCGGCAGTCAGCAGACCCATCCTTAGGGAGGGGGTGGCGACTCGGACACCGCATCCCTTTTAGTGTGTCTCTCTGAAAACAATTAGCGAAACCGATGCATAAAGGAGGTTTTGATTAGTGCGGACTCTTCAAATATAGGCATCAGGAGAGCTGTTAGACATGCCCACATTATCAGAGGTCAAACCGAATGGCGATTTACCATGGCAAGACATCGTACCTTTACCCGAAGAGAGGCACTTCTAATTAGCCAAGGGGCCCGATTCGTGTACACTTTATTCTACTAAAAGCTCCACCGTTCTTGTAGCACCAAGACAGAAGAAAACGCCAAATGGCGCAGCTGTAATTGCCCCGTGAAAATGGAGGCTTCAGTGGACAATTTTCCACTCAATTAAACAGTGCGATTGAAGCCAAACCTGTGCTTCCACATAAGGTGAGCAATTATTTTAATAAATAGAGAAGACAACAAGACATCTAATGGGTTCGACCATAATTATCAAAGTGGATTTCATGTGGCAAAATTTGTGAAGGAAAACCACACCAAACCTGGATAGACAACAAAGCGCCAATGAGACAGTGCAGCTTGAATCTACTTATCAACAAAAATGGTCAAAACTTCAAAAGTCTGTACTTTTCGCCTAGTAATCCAATCAAAACAAGAGTGCAGAGGCATAAACCTTGAATAATCGCGAGGATGCTGATAATGACAACGAAGAAGAATGACATGTCAAAGGGGATCCTTAGCGCTTCATGTGCATCACCGTCGGGCGGTTCAATCTCATCTCCGAAACACCGGAGAGCAAAAAAAGGGAGAGAGCAAATCGCGTCTGTTATGCCGAAAAATACAAGAAACGAGGAGTGTGGTAATGATTTTGCTTACGGTCAACACGTCGTTGCACTTGTATTCCTTCTCCCGTCCTCCTCTTTGGTGTAGAATTTACGGAAGAAGTTGATCGCGATGGCAGTGTAAAAGTAGATCACAACTGAATTTAACATGACTACCTGTACGAGCTGAAACAGACAGGCGTTTGTTAAGCTAACAGCCATCTAAGTCAGGAATTCTCCGAAAGGTTCAGAAGGATAAATGAAGTAGGCAGCTGCTCAATCGCTTTTGGAGACTCTCAGACTCGGCTTTCCGCCGTCAGCAGGTTGCCCGTGAACTAAATTTTAAGGGCGTTTGTTATCTTGACATGAACCTCCCAGGTCTATGGACCGAAGTCTACCTCTCTCAGCCAATGGAAGCATCAATTCTAGTTTGTGACTACCGCTGTTATGCTCCGAATGCTGAAGCCTCAAACTCAGACATTTAGCTTCGCGGTTAGCAAACGACCCAACTCATGCCGGTCAAAGTCACACCCCGTGGCTGGATTTGCATTACCATGTGATGCCCCAATCACGTTAGGTTGGTAAACCTATTTTGAGTAAAAAACTCACGTTAGTCCTGGGTCATCATCTACTACACCCACAACCCCGTAAAAGTGGGGCAACAGGTTAGGACAGGGTCTCACGTGGCCATTACACCTGAGGTGATAAGGTCAAAAAACACAACAGCGGTCGCAACCACCACGTTCAAATGACCAGAGGCCAAAATATCGCGGCTTCTGATTACATGCGACAAATAAAACGAAGCATAGCTGGGTTAAAATCTCATAGACAGGCGCACTGGGAGGCTTAAGAATGCATTAAACAATTACGATTTCTTTAAACAGTAATTTAAAAATGGCTCTTTAAGTGAGTTTGACTATGTCAATGACTACTTAAGTGAAGTAAGGCTACCCAATGTTGGCATATCGAAAAGATTAGCCTGATAGTCAGTCCAAACACCTCAAAGGGTTGGAATTCCACTAAATTAGTCACGCCTCACACGATGAATGTTGCGTGTATTGCCAAGAGAAAAGCAGCTAAGTATCTACGGCAAATGCTCAGGTCACACTAAGTACAGTTGGATCGCATGGAAGCGGATGGCTGCCGTGTTACCTCATAGATTTCACCAAACACAACAGTGACTCTGTTAGGTCATCGCCTTTATGACCTACATTCTGCTCATTTTGGCTACCACGTAATTAGCCTTATCGAAGAACAGTGGAATGTGCTCAATAGCTACCCCTCAGTTTTAATGGGATGAAACTCTGTACAGGTCTCACAGAATATTAATGAATCTCAAAACTGTTTCGATTACTCAAAAGTGGGTGCTGCAAGGGACAAAGTATGAGCGCCTGAGATCTGCGATAAAAGAGATGACGACGGCACCAATAAGCAAATTCATAATGGCGAAACTTTCAATAGGGGTTGTTTTTGCTGAAGTCGAATACATGTGTACATATGGCTGTAGCAGCCTAAGACCCAGGAGGGATGAATACATTTGGTGAGGGATTGGACTAAAACTACTGGCATGATTTTGACGTCAGCTCATCGACGATGCCATTATGGCGTGGCAAAACCTGTGCTGATGAAATTCTACTACCTAACTCTACTGCCACTTAATAGGTAGTAGTTCCAAGTTGTGCGCCAAATGCTGATCTCAGCGCTACTCCTTCACATTCGCAAAATTTGATGCGAACAGACTCAATCAACCTAACCCTTCCCTATTGCTATTAAGATGAAGGCGTGGCGTTGTTAAGAAAGCAAATGTCCCCTTCGCCCGAAACTGATGCTGAAATAAACTTCTATTGTTGCGACTTTGTTCTTACTTCAATTGCATCCATGCGTAAACTCCGTCGGTAAGGAAACATGAGTAAGAAACGACAAGTTGTCACAAAATTTCGGGTACCTACAAGATCCGAAGGAGACATTTTAGGAGGAGGGACATGGTTTGATCCTTACAACTCGGTGTCATTTTATAAACAATGCAATGATCAAGGCACCGTGATGGAAGTTCTTATTTGACAGAACTTCGTTGTCTCTCTACACGTACGTCTCTTGTTTTGTCGGTGGAGCAGAGGCTGGATTTGGAGTTCATGCTGTCTTAAGTTCTGCGCCGCGCATGCGAGATGGAAATGAAGTGAATTTCAATTACAATTTTTCTTTCTCAGTAATGGTCTGGCAACGGTTTTTCTCCCTCAGCACCTATTTTGCTAATGCTACTTTTGCCCTCGTTGTGGTGTTTCACGTACAGCAAATAGAAATGAGATGTGAGACCTTAGCCTAGTAGGAAGACTTACCTAGAGTAGGCAATGCTGGACTCCATGCTGGTGACCATACCCCAACCCATCATTCGCAGCAACGGCATCGACATCGTCGTCCACTTTCACATCGTTAGCATCAGTGATAGAGACTGACACAATTCCAACTTGAGGATTTTAAACATCCTTCTGCGTGGGTGGATCAAAAGGCACTGACGTGAAAGAGAACCTGCCTCTCGTGTGTCTTGGTCCAAAAAGACATGTTGCGGTCAGCTAATGAGCCTTTCACAAATGCATCGCTAGTGAACTGAAGGCAAATGAGGCCAAATATACACTTCATCTTCAGTCCTATCAAGACCTTTTCAGAGTCGTTAGTCGTCACATCCGCAGAACGTTCAGCAGGATTTCCACAGCTCAAATGACAACCCCATTTTACCAAATTGCTAAAAGGTCTGCTTAATTAATTCATGGTGCTGCCTCATCAATGGATGCCAAGCCATAGCTGGCAAATGTTTTAACAACTGAGATGAGTCCATTATAATTGCAGAATGTGATTGCAGTGCCAAGCTACCAACTTACCTCAGTTCCATTCAAAGACGATTATGAACGGCCGCACACCAAAAGTGGTCTTAATTTGCCCATCTCCCTTTTACTTAGGCACAACAGTAATGAGTAGGCTATATGCCCTTACTGCATTTTTTATCTGTAATACAAATTTTCTTCCTGGCTCATGAGAAAGCGACAGCGATCTTGAAAAGGAAGAGGAAAACGAGTGGATTGTTTTAGCAGGAGCATTTAACGAGGGCGACGGCGATGACACTTTAGATTTTAATTTCGACTAGACCGTGGCGTTTCGAATGGGACATTGCCCAATGTGAACAATGACACCATTCAATAGGATTGGATTTTAACTGCCATTACAAATGTTTTCAAATACTGTGTGATTCAATCCTTCTTGGCACTTTTATTTTATTCAACACTTCATCTGTCGAATCGGACTTAAGGCTCTCATTCTGTCTTTGATAACTTGCAAAGTCTTCTGTGTTTGGTCACCCTTTGTGCTTCATGGACCTCTGCGGAAGGACAAGAGTTGGAGCAGAAGTATGACACTAGGCAGGGCGCCCACAATCCCAAAAATAATTTCTGCTAAGTTTTTTATGTCCAGCTGCATATCAAATTTATAAGTATAACGCAATTTTAATTTCACAATTCTGTGTGAGTTTTGCTCTTACTCTCATCTTCTAACGACATTTAGATCTGGACTCCTGTTTTTGCCACGTCATTGGATCGTGAGAAGTCGATCTCTGCTCTGGGTCTGCAGATCACCACTTCAAAGTCGTAGACGGAGAAGCACTATAAATAGGCGTGAGTGAACAAACCCAGTCACCGTAACATCCCAAACCGTTTGGAGCAGTAGCTGATCAGCCAACATGCTACGAAGCTTGTAGGTACATTTTGGTGCTCTACTTTGTTCAGTCGTGCTTGCTGGAGATCTGGATACCCCTATTCGCGAACAGATTAGGCGCTACATGCGAGCTGCAAACAGCGAGAATGCACTTGTATTCTGTGCAAAATTATTTGCATGGAGAGGATTGCAGAGCAGTGCGGAGGTGCAAAACATGTGTTGAATGCAATGGTCTGATGTTGGACATCGGAAACTAAAGGCTTTGTCATCTGAAGACGTGAAAGCAGGAGAATGTGAGTGCGACTGCAGTGAGGAAACATGTATCAGTGACAATAAAGTGGCAAGGATGCGTTTGGAGTCGGCTTATTTCGTGTTGATGGAGTCGCCAGTCGCCTTAGGTGTATATTGACATTTCATTCCTGGCAGTTGTCAACAGTGATGGAATCCCAACTTTATTCGCAATCCATCCTTTCATTTACTCCACTAGTCGCAGTCCCCACCATAGCAGATCTGCTAGCCACGAGCCTCACTACTCCACGCTTCCTGGATATTCTTCTGCGCAAAGACAGAGTTTGCGATACCATGGCATGGTGATAAAAAACGTGTGCAGTTGCAGACCCACCTCGACAATCGCAGCCCGCAGATGACTGGCATGACGAAAATGTTGGCAAGTTAAGACATCCAAAACTACGGACTCGGTGACTATCGTACGCAAAGGGCAAAGGTGGTTTCTAACTTCTTTGCAGAATTGTGATGTTTAACATGGACGGTTCGCTTTTCTATAGACCTTTATAGCCCGATCACGCCAATGGTCTGCGTGAGGACCTATATCCCCTTCCCCGAGAGTTAATGAAGGAGCGCACCAGAATCGGATTTCGTCACATTGCGGCTATGAGTTTGGCTGCTAGTTGCTAGCATTGTCTTTAGATGTCACTGAAACAGCCAACACTTCTTGCAGCCAGTCATCTGTCTCGCATTGTGGCGTGACTAGTGACCCTGGTTTGAACCCCACCATTGGATGCGCTACAGGTCAAAGTGAAGGCAAACGAGAGAGTGGTATGACGAACGGGACCTCGGTTCCAACGAATCCAAGGACGACGCTCAATGTAGCAGCTTCAAGGAGGACTGTTAAACGCGCTAATAACAAGTATCTGTCTGGCGAGAATTCTTCATCACATCGTCCCTTTCATATAATGATGACGCCAATTAAGGCTAATAGTTTGTATCAGCTCAATCTATGCTCTTAAATTCAAAAATACATTAATTCTTTATCGATTTGATTGTTGTAACCTTTAGTCAACCAGCTTATACGGAGAGAGCGGAACCTAGACTTCACGACGGTTGAATTGAAATATGTGGGAAAGATGGATAAATAGATGGATGGGTAAGAGGAAGACTAAAATTTGATTCACGAATAAACAGTGCACTGATTGGTGAAGGTATTGTTAGAGGTTCGGATAACTGCATGAAAAGGTTTTCATTATTAAGCTTGGATGGAAATGAATTGCTTGTAACCAGCTCCATTTGTTACTTGGAAAGCATGGTGGTGAGAGCTTGCTTGAGATGACCCACACATATCCTAGCACATAGTGCAATGTGTTTGATAAGAAGTTGTCCAGATATCCACATTGAACTGCTTTTTTTGACACTTCGCATAACTCTGTCTAAAAGATTCAGCATTGATTGCTATGAAGTAATGAAGCGTAGGCTAGGATGAGTGCGTAAGACAGTGTGCAGTGGCAGAGGTCATTTCGTCTTAGCCAACGAACCTAGAGCTACATAGAAAAGACTGTGTATGGAGAGAATATACTTTAACTACCCACGTAGGACGTCTTTGAATACAACTCGAATAACCTTTTGCCATTGGACAGCCTCAGGTCCAATTGTGAATATTCAGATGACATTCGACATAGCACGCTGCTATGCGTTCATCCACCTCCGTCTATTTTCTGATGCTTTAGACCACTCCTCTATTTATCATTACATCACGCATAGGGAGGATATGAAGTATCGGAGCCGCCATGTTAACGACGACAATGTCTCAAGCACAAGAGAGCGACCACGTACTTCCACGACCAGATTTATACCGTCCTCTAGCCTCAAGGTACATTTAAGGAACATAAATATTCCAGACACTTCACGGCAAGAGTCCTCATCACCACCATCATCAATATTAAGGTCTACAGTGGCATCGATGCCACACGTACCTCTACTGAATTCTGATGCCACTCGTTCATTCAATCAAGCATTGCTGCTGCTCACTTGTCTTCCCATGACCGTAGCAGGCGTCGTCTAACATGCAGGTAGGCGAAGGCGCGAAGACTAGAGCACAGAAAAGGCTTTTACTGATGGATATTAATTAAAGGAAAGAGTGGGAAGAGACACAGTGTGCACTGTTGGATGGCTAGCACCAGATCACATGCGCACCTACAGCAGACATCAAGCACTGGTGATATGTGTATCCCAACTATTACGCCCCCTTTGATGAAACATATGCGCAGGACAAATTGCCACAATGCAGTTAAATCTGGTAGCCATGCAGAAGACAAAGGCTCCATTGAAACATTTGATGTAAGTTTTAAGCACCTAGAAATCTTCCAATGCAGGCGCTACGATTGCAAAACATGGTAGGGGCGAATTGGGAGGAAGTGACATAAGCCATGATTTAGCCGAATCCCCTGATGAATGAAAAAGAACGCCGCCAGGGAGAAAGGGATAGATTTAAGGTAAAACTAATGGCAGGCTACTAATACAGGGTCAGATGGAATGTGACGAAGAAGCAATTGAATGCACAAACCAAGGGAGCCTAAATTTGAACGACCTGGGCGTTCGTCGGACTACCGACTCTGAAAGGCTGATTTCCGGAAGTCACAATTGAATGTACGCCCACTCAAAGCATGAGTTCTGAAAGCTGAGGACATTTTTCGTTTTTCCTACAGGAATTGGGACCAGATTAGGCTTCTGTCGCTGGACCATGCTAAAATGAGCTGACTCATGCCCTGTCAGCAATCCTTAGCCCCACTCTATGCATAACATGCATCCCACCCTCGCTTTATCTGATTCCACCATCTAGTTGATCGCATATCTCTTCGGCTCGTGCATGTTCGTAACCTCAATGGTTAGTTGCAAAAGAATACTACGTTCCTGTTGTCTTCTCGGACTGATTTAACCTCTGTTCTAAGCAAATACATAAGAAGCATAACTATGCACAAACTGCTGTTTCCATATTAACGTCGGATCTCGGCTTAATTATGGTAAAACTGTAATTTATTGAGAAGGCTTGGAGAGGGATACTGTCTTAGGAGAGCAGACTCCTGCGGATTAAACCTTTGGTTCCACAAATCAAAGGGCTCTATGAAGCAGCATTACAGGAAATGTTGTAATTAATTGAATTAGGCAAACCGTAGATTTGAACGGGTTTTTAGAAACTGAACATGTAGACTACCAGCAATGACATTAATTGGACTGTTATTTAAAATAGCGCGATGGCAAGTATGTCGAACGTTGTTTGCTGCCATCCACTTTTAACCAGGTATGCACTCAAAATCATTGCTAAAAAGTTCATCACTTTTCTACACCGGAAATAAACTCATCGAATGGACTAAAAATAGTTCAAAAGCTTGAGCCGTTGATCTTGGGCTAAGGGTAGGGTTTAGGCGAATCACAATATTTGGTAGTAAAGATGGTCAATTTATAATGCACAAATTCAAAAGTGCATATTGAGTAAACTATAACAGCCGATTTAAAGTGCTATTAACGCGTTTCTTAGCGAAATATCTTGCTCCACACTTAGCGCTACCATACGAATTGAAGCATGAAAGAAATAATGATTTGCAAATGGAATAAGTCGTACAAATGAATCATTAATGCAGTCTTACTTCGTCTTTCCATCTGCCCGTTGGCCACACAAGTTTCAAGCGTGGACCCAAAGGCAATCCTTGCTTATTATTCCACTTTTACAAATAATTGGCAGTGAAGATGATCATTCCCAATTGCGCCAGTACGCACACTGGGCAACTTTAAAATTGCAGGCTTGAAGGTGGTGGGCTTACAAACTCCACCACCGTCAACGACATTATATATAAATTTGTCGTTAGTGTTGTGCCTCATTTAACAGCAATGTTCAATCCAAGTAGCTACAAGTAAAACAGAGCAGGGCTTGAATGCCCTTGGGTTTTCGCATCAATTTAACACACCAGACACCAACTACAGAACATGGCTGGTAGCTGGTTTAGCAGTGCATCTTCGCCTCCTAGCAAAACACTTCTGTCCTGTTCATTGAAACCCTTGCCAATACGTGCTCCCATCCCACTGTCTTTGCCATTGAATTTAAGCAACATTGTCGTGACATTCTGCTGTGTGTGCTGACTGCCGGATGTGCATTGCCTGTCCCCAAGTATGCAAAACTACATTTTGCCAATTCAAAAGTATTTTAACGCAATGAGTAGAACGACTTTTAATCAACCATTCTGGAAAACTATACAGCTCCCTTTGCTTTTGTTGCTTGACATTTTCCACCTGCCTCACTCACAGAATTAATATCTTTAATCTGTTTCTACTAGACTCCTTTCCTTGTAGCGGATGGCGCGGCAGCCCTTTGCCCATTAGGGATCCACATTAGGATTTTCATCATTTTTTCAATTAAATAAAAATAAACTTGCTTTTATGTGCACTAAAGACGTGAGATGTGAGCAACAGAAACACAATAAATATACTATTTTTAATCCGAATGCCAGACTTTACATCGGATTGGACTTTATTCCATGCAGCTCCCAATTTATCGACCGGTGATGCATAGTACTTCCAGACGCAAAAACGCTTTTGTTTACCCATTCGCTCAGCATTTCGATAGGCTCTAGCGTCACTAGCCCTCAGATAAACAACCGTCCTTTTCCATCACAAGCACCACACCAATCTTTCACGCAATAGGGAAAGAGCAATATTACCAACGTTACGTTTCTCGTTGTGAGTAGGAGCTTCGCCCACGAACAGCGCGGCTGCATCGGTCAGACTGTCATTGATAAGAATTCAGGCATACAAACCCGCTTTAAGCTCAATAGAAACACCAAAGCTTACAATAAAGGCATATAGGTCCGACTCTGCGGTTAGTGCGCCTCAGCACATCTGTGGGAACATTCTAAATCGCATGACCTTTTTCAATCTCCATGTTCGAAAGCCCCTTCAAGACATAGTCGAGTTTGTTCGTGATAGTAGCACGCTATAGATGAAGCTCCGTCTAATTGATAGGGATGAAACTTTACCTACTACACTATTCCGTTGCTTGTCTCGGGTATCAAGACTACGAGCTGGAGGGAGGTTAGTGGTTGTCGTGTTCACGAAACATTCTGTCTTGAAGCGCAACCCTTCGTAGAATCGCGTCTTCTGCAAAGCGATGTCACTGCCATACTGGAAGGCGTAAGGAACAACTTCTTCGTGGGTAGCATTCTTCATCCAAAGGGTAATACTCCTCTCTTGCCATTGCTTGAAGCTACGGGCGAAATCGGAATAATGTAGAAGGGCAGACGGGTGTAAAAGCATGCCAGCTGCCCTCGCCTATGCCACAGATGGGCGTCAGAACTGTGAATGAGCGCGCTGATACAGAGCCTGTAGCTTAGCGGTTCACTAAGGTGGAAGACTTCAAGGTATCGTCTCACTTGTTGTGGAGCAGAGGAAAGTTGCACTTTTGCCCAATCGTATTCTGAACACTCGCCTGTCTCAAGCAAACTGGAATATCTTCACTTTGGCAACCCAGTAAGCGTTGCATCAACACCGCCGATGCATTTCTTTAAAACGACTAGGGAGAGACGCATTCACTGCCATTGGACGCCTTCGAGAAATGCAAGAACTTGCAGTTACGATGCTGTAATCCAATAGATTCTACGAGTGCAAGTGTATCGACATCTTCTCGAAAAGGCAGAGACATCTAAACTACCGGGAATTGTCATCTCATGCTCAAATAGCCAAAAGTTGAGCAGGGTCCTTTTTCAGGTTTCGTTTTATGCTTTGCTGACTAGAGGCGAAACCTTGCATCTACTAATTAGAAGTCGTAGGTCGTTAGCATAGAATCTGCGTTTAGTGCGATAGATCCACTCCAATCTCATCTTAGTCAATGCTCACCGCTCACGCTTCACCACAGAATGCAAGGAATAAAACAGCGTGGGATCACTTTGCTACCTATCAACAGGCTCTCCTCCTTACACTTTGAGCCCAAATTATTTCGTGGGAGAGCAAAATGATGACCGAGATTTGCAAAACTTATTGCTCAAGGAACATAGATATTTGCTCACGCAATCACAGAGCAAAGTACAATCAAATGTCTACAATGCTAAAACGGTGTAACACTACAACAATGAGAGAACAAGATTTCACTAAAAGTCTGCAAAGAGGTATCAATTCTATTACAGCAGACTGGAAACACAGCACCAAGAGTTAAATTGCCAAGAGTAAATGCCAGACGTTGATGACAACCTTGCAACGCAAATGTAAACTGACGGTACGAAGTGGTCGCGGTAACACAGATTGCTTGTCTAAAGTGAGGAAAGAAGTGACGCCACTCGAAGCAGATTTGCAAACAAAAAAGTAGGAAAAGTAAGAGATTGTCTGCGCCTTCAGCATTTCTTTTAACAAAGAAAAACATGCGCTTTGAACTAAGCGCACAGAGCCCAATCCCAGCAATTGGAGCAGCAGGAATTTCTCATCTAATTCTGATTCCTTATATCTAATCGCCAATGCATTAACTACAGTGCGTACGGTCTTCCGTACTACTCCAAATGCTAATGCTAATGCTTTTGTGGTACTTTTCTCCTCCTACCACGCAGTTTCCACTTCATTGTAAACAAAGAAAGGAAGTAGAGTAGCCACAGGGAGAAGAAAGCGACGAACTATGTTAAACGAGCGATCAAATGAGATCACACTTTACCCAGGAGGGAACTGTTGACATGGTTGACTAAAAAAACAAACTTGAAGCAGAGGATGAGATGAATGTGCCTTAGCATCCTTGCTTACTGATGGTGTCTGAACTATTACAACGATAACGGATACTCTCGCCTTTTTGTTCCTCTGCCTTTCGTGAGTCACTTGACTCAAAGAACAAAGACGTTGGACTGGGCTTGGGGTGAACTGCGTGATCCATTTCCTGAAGCGCCTCATCACTCTCATTCTCCCTTTACAAATATCTCCACTTTTCCAACAGTTGTTGTGAGAAGAAAACACATGCAAAGACCCCTTAAATAATCTACGCCCTTAAGTAATCATCAAGACAGTTTCACACCTTCCCCAACGAGGACAAGACGCAGCTGTGGAGAAGAGTTTTACTTTAGTTAACTCCGTTTTAACTTTTCACCTACTTAAAGGCCACCTTGCGTGTCACGATAGGACTGTTTGCCCGGTGCTTACTTCCAACACCGTCGGCGACCGGTGCCCGGAGAAATGGAAGTAACTGACAGCTTTCATCGGACTGATCGATTAGTCGTGATCCAAATTTGGACGTGTGGGGGATCCCCTAACCTCGTTTCGCATAATGGCATGCACTATGCACTATGAACGCTTCTCCGATCCCTTTTTGCAGTCTCTTTCGGCATGAGCGTTAACGTACTAGGTGGTTCAAATGGTTCAATGTTGTGTGAATGAATCAGAGAGAAGTTTAGGGACGGGCCTGACCTAAAAGACAGTTCACTCAGGAAGCCTGTTCGGGGTAGATTATAAGGCTTGTGCTGATGATATCTCGACTGCTGCTGCTGCTCAACCATCTGTAGCACTCTAATGCAGATCTGGTCGTTGTTACTGCTGTTAATGGAGCCCTGCCTCACCAAGTAAGTAAGTGTTTCCTTACCTCTGAAAGCATGAACGCAAATCATATCCGCTGGAAAATTTGCCTGTTCGGAAAGTGTTTGTCTTGTGATGCATTTCTCTGCCTCGCGTAATTTGCAATATCTTCACTTCTTACATGTGCGCGAATTGACTTCTCTGGTGTGTGCGTGTGTTCATTGTCTTTTACGAGAGTGTGAACAGGCGGGTTGGTGGTTGAGGTGCTACTCGTTAGCGTGGCTTTTAGTTGTTGCAGCGGAGGTGATGGTGGCCATTTTTGAGTATGTATTGGCACGTTGTGTGACGACAGTCCCTCGTATGCAGTTTGATTGACCAGTACAAGCGGTCACACTACTTGTGAGGTCCTGTAGGTGAAGGGTGGATCAGAACACAGCACTTTAATCGTCTGACAGGTAAATCTTCTTCGTTACCACCTTCCTTCTCTGCATCACTCATGATTAGTCGTAAAACGCTGTAAAAGTTGGTTTGGCAATGGTAAGGTACGGTTTGATACTGGCCTGTGCTCTATGACCTCTACATTGGCTCATAGAACATTGCTAAATTTCTACGTTGAGAAGTCACATGCAATTCACAGTCTAGATGACACCAAAAAAAAAATATCAGCCGAGAGAGTCGACATCACGAGAGCATTAGTGGCGATCGGCAAGCACGAGCGTAGAGCTAAAAGTACAGCGAGCACGAGGGCCACATGAGACAATTAGAGACAAGGCGACTGGTATATAAGCAGGCACACCTCAGCACGCAAGTCAGTATCAAGGAAAGCAGAGACAAAGAAATGGTGTGGGGAGGTTGGCCATGCTCGTATCCGTGGAAGTGGGCACCGTGGGGAGAGTTTGAGAAGGGTTCACAATGTGGACAGAAGTGGGCATTGTGGTCTGTGCAGAAGCCGTACTGCTGGTCGCCGTGTGAGTGGTCGTGGGAGAAGAAGCCGCAATGGTGGTCGCCGTGTGAGCAACCGTGGGGATGGTCGCAGCAATGGTGGTAAACATTAACCACCACTGAGGTTGTGCCTACATCGACGTTTGTGAAGACACCTCTACGTGCCAAGGAGGTGGAGGAGCTGGTCGATGGTGCGCATGCCCTCCTCTACTTCTCTCTTGCTTTGGACGCACAACTAATGCTATTATTCCTGTTTATCGCTTGAAACTGCTGAATAAATTATTGGACATCTTTGCTTCAGCCTCCACCGAGCTCCCCTTTGAAAGTTCCCTGTTAGATTGGCAAGCTGAATTAGCAAATAAAAGTTCTATTATTGTTTTTGCCTAGAGGCTTTATTACATGATCGGACGAAAATGCTGCCGCATCCACTTTTCTTTTGTTTTTTCTTTGATTCACATAGGCACAGACCTTAATTTTCACCGCTGTTATGATTGGATAAAATTATTGAAGCGCGCAAATGCCGTGCTTTTATCCTAGAGTAGATTTGGGGTTTGATTATGGTTGATTGAGTGCATTCCTGCCTAAAGAATTATGCAGCTTTTAAATGAAGCGATGGCATACATTCCTTGAAAGTGAAACAAAGGTATTTGAAATCAAGCAAAGTTTTTCAAGAATCGAACTTACACAGAGAGGCTGACAAACTGTCGCCTTTTGCGTGCACATTTGGGCACGCTTGGGCTCGATTAGCAAGATGTAGCAACGTAGCAGACTATTAGGCAAAGAGAAAGTCTACTTGAAATTGCTATTCCTTAGGCTAAAGTTTAATTTCTATGCAACTACAAGCGCATGGCTCCACTACAGCAAGGATCAAATGAAGAAACTCCATAACAAATACTTTAGCGGCATTTACACTAATTACTATAACGAAATCGCGTTCAAATTAAAGAGTGGATGTTGAATTCTCCGCCAGCTCACTAACACGCCTAACTTTTTCGCAAAACAGTTCCCCTCAAAAGCGGGACTAGTGTGTGACTGCATTGAGCGTCCCGAGACTTCCTTGAAGACAAGGGAAGGCATAAAACTTGGGGAAAATATGCATAGTTAGCAAAGGGGAGGAAAGTGAGGCTGCTGGCATGGCCCACTCGGCACAAGTAATATAGCTACCCAAGTGACCGCAACTTAAATCTGCAGTCGAACAAAGAAAGCGTAACTGATTATTTGTGCTCACTATTCATTATTGCGAATGATGTTAAATTCGAAATCAAATCACTGATTTAAGTAAATTTCGTTTTGTGCCTTTTGCCAAATGCATGAACCTTTGAGTTCAAGACAGGAAGACGAATTTTAGGAAGTAGAAAGCATCCTTTGCCCATCGTCAACGCTGGCATCGCTGCGTGATCGTCGGAATTGTTGCACCATTTATTTGCATTGTTTTTTACACACGCTGACATAAGATGAATGTACCGCTGTCTTTAAAAAGGATAGTAGAAGGAAGAGATTTCAGAATGGCATATGACTGCAATTAGCTGCAGTGTGTTTCGGAACATCCTGCCTGTATACCATTGTTTGAATAGGGAGAATCAAAGGTGTCCTCATTAAGCTGCAAGCACATCCACATCGACTTAAACATCATTGAGATCGACATTCTAATTTGCAAACAGTTTTGACAATGCGTAAAATCTTTCAGCGCAAAATCAGACATCTGCTAATTGAAATCCCTAACGTTGCATCTTAATGTTTTGCTTTCATACTGAGCAGTTGTGTGGCGTGACGAATAGTAGGAACAGGTGCCAACGATGAGTAGAAATGTAGCAATGCCAGTAGAAAGAAGCACCTCCATAAACACAAGTGCATAGAGCTAAGATGATTAACGTCCATTCAACATCTTTACTTTTGTTATGAATCCGCTCAGTGTCTCAATTCAAACTAGCATTTTGAATCTCAACATCACTCCATGAAATGACACCAAGGTTAGACTTCTCACAAATTCGCCCAAGCATGTGATGCTCCACTTCTTCTAGAAATGGTGTCGAGGCGGGCCCAACGTGTTATTTCCGCAAAATTGATCCTCGCGTTGTTTTGACTCTTGTTGCACCAAATTCGCCATCTGGTATGTAGCTTCGAAAAAGGATGAAATCGATAGCCACCTAAGAATCAAAGCATTTTTCCATGCAACTAAAGTGCTAGGAGGTATTTGCCACTCTTCACGTCGCGCCTGTCACCACAACTATTTGCTGTGGCGTGAGGACATCTACTAGGGACCTCAAGTATTCACAATCTCGATCAGTAATATCTGGATAATCAAGACCAAAAATGACACAATTTTACCAGCTTAGCCACATCCTTTCCCTTCCTACACCAACTCCTATAGACCCTTCGAATCTGTGCAGTACAGTACTGCAAATATTGATCTCATTGGTATAAAGAAGTCAGAATGGTCGAAGGTACGTCCCAGTGGAGGCGAGTGAAGGGAGGAGAGAGCAGCACTGGTAAATCACACACGTTGTGGGTTACCCTGCATAGCGACAATTTCCTGTAATGAGGTGGCGCAGTAATGATACAGCTTATCAGTGATCGTTCACCAGGAGAAAGCTCTCTTCTTACGAGCTGACGAAAGAAGTCCTCCCTGTAATTGTAGTAACATGCTGCTTGAACGAAATTAAGTGGGCAGAATTTGGCGCACGCACCGAAAAGCACATGACAGAGGTGGCTGTCAAACCATTTAAGATCCTGCGCACTGTTTCGAATGCTGATGTCGAGGCCCGCAATGTGTTGGTCTAATCGTGAAGTAATTGCTCCCCCCAGGACGCCGAGGATTTAAGTTTTTGCGCACAATGGCATTTGCAGAGGCCGCAAATAGCAAAATATTAGCAAAATTTTGCAACAAATTTAGAGCTTACCAAACCTACTCGAGACATTAGGACTCCAAATCTGAAAGAGCGCTCAAAGAAAGCTGCACTTAGGTGATAGGAATTCACCCGACATTCATGCACACTACTTTAATTTGGCCATGCGAGAATGTCTCTGTCGAGTAATGTACTCACATAGAGCTTAGGGGTGCTCGATAGGGCATGCAACGGTCCTAGTAGCAACATATAAAACATGGGTGGCGCGATTGTCCTAATAACCACCCCGAACTAGGTGATATTATTGATGGGCAACTCTTCAGACCTTTGTCATTGCATTCTTCCACTAAGTGAAGTGATTCAAATATAGTTAAAGAGGCACACCAGAGCACGCCTTGGCATAGAAGTGAGTAAACGATTTTAAATAAAGGGGCATTATATAGCCTAGAAGGCTTAGAATACCACACTTGCAAATAGACTAGCACACCATTGAGGCAAAGGCCATGCAAGGGCTGATTTGAGGGCTCGAATGCCTCAACATGGACTCTGTAAGAAGTAAGTTTATTCGCCTGCACCTCACTGTGATTCACCTCGTTTAATATAGGCTATTAATAATCATATTTTCGTAAAACTGTTTTGACGAATGTAATACAAAGCTGCTATAATTGTACCAGCATTGGCGGCATGTGTTACAAAATTTATTTTTTTTCTATTTAGCACTTGCACATGAATTGGCATCAACGAGAGGACAGGAAGAGAAAACCGTCTTGATAACATAGTACTGACTTTGAGAATAATTTTCCCACAACCAAAGTGTAAAGCTGTAGCAGGTGCTGCATTCAGTGCATTTAAGGGCATAAAAGCTCCAAATGTCGGCGAAAGGACATGCTAAAATGTGGTTAGTAATCTAGTGAATGAAATAAAATGTTCAGCAGCACACATGAGCAGCTTATACACAAAATCCTTTCTACTAAATTTAGCTGGATTTGGATGAATTAATGCAAATCCGCCTATCATCATTCTTGGAAATAGAATCCAGTAAAAAAGAACCCCATATTTTGCAACATTCACCCGGCAGATGCAAGAAGTTTCAACGGTGATTTGCTTGACGATTAGAAATCCATTATGCACATTTATAACCCAATCTTGGAATGTTACATTAATTCTACATTTAGCTGGGTTCCGCCTCTCAAAGCAGCGCTTCTTCACTTTGTTTAGCTGTCACTTTACACAGGCGACTCTTTTTTTCGCGTTAAGCATCCTTTGGCGGCTAGGTCTGGCTCACCTTCATAGAAGCATCATATTACTTCCTCTTGTTCACAGTACGCACTCTGCGACACCAATGAATGCTGCATCTATGTTTAGTAAAAGAATCATCTTCACCGTTCTTAACAGCGAATCGTCGGTTGATAAGCTGGCTGCAGTCCTTCGCGTAAGAAGAGGGCCTGAATCCCCCTTTTCCGGTTGTGTAATTAAGCGTATATCATCACCAATCACATCAAAATGCGTCTATCTGTTTACCTGCCTATTGTTACGTGAATTCATAAATGCTATGCGGATCTTGTAAATCTGAATATATCCATACGATTTAGCATAAAGTTTGCTTTAGGAATTGTGGCCTTGACTACTATGCAGTGATTAGGATACTCTATGTTGACATGGCCATCATCAGCCATTTTCAAGTGTTTGACCATCGTGGAGACAGAAAAGAGCTCAACTTTTGTTGCACCGCATAGTCCTCTATTTTTCATGGTCTGATGTCCGGGCATTCCCCCTCTTATCACTTTATACGCGTGCACTATTCATATTGCAACGAGTGCTTTAACAGCCGATACAGAAGCAGAGAGACAACTTAAAATTAGATAATGCCAGATTTAAATACAAAGCAGTAAATTCGTTTTGATCCCACGACTGCTTCTTCACAACCTCCATTTTGCGCACTAGTATCTTTCACTCGTTTTGGTTAAAGTTTGCAACAGAATTGCCCATTTCCACAATATTCAATCACCTTTGTGAGCTACACCATCTCGCTTCCTAAAATGGTAAGACAATTGAAAACATGGCTAGCAATAGCCGACCTGTTGCAGGCTGGAATTCTTTGTTTTAACGAATTGCTGTATGTGTTTTGTGAATAGTCTTGCCGCGGTCACAAATCTTTCGCACAAATAATCTAAGTGTAGATAGACGGGAATTTGAGGTGGAGAAAGAGCACGATGAAGTATTGTGAGTACTGCCCAATAACAATGCCTGTATCATTCATCGTTAAGTCGGAAGACCACTATTCCTATTGAACATTGACACTGAAGGTAAAACCGCTGGTGGCGTGCTTTAACAAAGAAGTAATGATGACAATTAAGAGGCTTGCATAAGAGAACGGTAGACTCAGCAAAACATGTGAGACATGATTGTGAGGCAGCGTAATCTGTTCACAGTTTGTATAATGTGCCAGTGAGTTTATCGAGCAGAGCATATTCTTGTGAGCTCGTTACAGATGATCTTTCGCACTGCAGAAGGTTATGTATTCAATCTTGAATCTCTTTAACTCTACCATCTTGGAGTGCGGTTTGCCCTATTTTCAGAAATGCACACTTTTCTTAGTAAACTTAGAGACAACCATCAATATTGTCAATAAACAATCTGAGCTGTTGTGCTTGAAACGCGGTGGTCTTGCAAGCTTTAGATTAGCTCGGATTGGTTACATGAAGAACTTGTTCCTTACTTTTGAATGCGAATAGAGTTCCTCAAAACTGAATGCAGGTCCGCTGATTTCGTGGAGCAACCTTGCGAAATGTGGCCCGTTGTCATTCTGAGTCGTGGTCTGAAGGCATTCAATTTGGCTTACCTTTTGGCATCTTCGTAGAATTAGAGTGAGTTGTAAAGATGGTTTCCTCTCTATACTATCGGGAGTCTCCAAATCCCTTTCGCCTACTTTCGGGCCTCTTAAAAGGAAAAATTAGAGTAACTTCTTTGTGAGGCATTCATTAGACTGCCAATTCACGAATGTGTTAAGTTGATGCAGAAGGAGATTGTCTAGTAAAGATTAATTTCTATCAGAGGCGCATGATTTTTTAAATGATAAGCTTTGTAAAGAAATGGAAAGTATGCGCTTCCTATGTCTGCGCCAATAAGAGGTTGGTCCTTAAAATAGCTCTACCACTGAAAAGAGCAGTTAAGGTGGGGTGATTCTCAAACGGGTGGAGGTTAAGGGGAAGTGCGATTGTATGAAGTGCCCACCGGACGATGTGGGCTCTTCATTCTGTGCACATGTCCTCCAACACTCTGCCTTGAAAAGCAAATAATATGGAGGTTCTACTAACTAATTCCGATTGGCACTTCCATAGGCTGGCTCAGTGTCACACATTCTTGTGGTGCGCATCATGACGTCATTTACGGCTCTTGACTAGGTGTTCAAACAGTATGACTAGGCAGCCATGTGCGATGAATTACCATCCTAATAATATAGTCTTAATTAGAAAATGTATGCAGCATAGGAATTATCAGCTTATGGCAGCCTCGCTATTGCCACGCGAGCAGTGGCAGTGGTTTTAATAAATCCCTTGGAGCTAACATGCTTTATTTTTTATTGTTCAGTTCCAATTCAAATTGTGAGTTGTAACCGAACGACTATGTCTCGGTGCTTTTTAGCTACAGGCGAATGTAAAACAATAAATTATCGCATGCGTCGATACCTACCGGTTGTCTGATTAACTGAATGACCAACCGATGGACTAGCATAAGGCGCTTGCATTTGTATTTGCTTATATGGAAATGGTTTAAATGGCACATGGCTTCTGCGCAATTGCAGGTTAGGAAGGTGAATTTTTGTCCTGACAATTTCATGTTACCATCTGCATTCGATATCATTTGTTGCAGCGAGAACAGCGAGTTGAATAAACTGTGTTACCACACTTTACTGGGAACCATGCGCTTCCTTGAAGGTGCCTTTGGGTCCGGGCTAATGACAGCTCAAGGACTCCCAAAACACAACCAACAGACATCTATAGGGGTTGGAAAGGAAGAGAGAGGGACATAAAATGAACCTCGTACTCCCAAGACTGCAAATCTTTCAGCTTAAAATAGTAATCACTCCAGTGAGCGGGAAGAACCATACATATATTTATTTCTGTTCAGTTATCAATGCTGATTCTCAAGTGCATGTTTCCCTTCTCGTGCTGACATGCCATTGTTGGTCATCCATCCTCCATGCGCCCACTTCTTTAGTGTCCATCCATCTTCTCTTCGTTCTTTCATCTGCTCTCATATGACTTATCCACTTCGTGTTACACCTGACATTCACTTACCATTTCCGAAAATGCTAATGCCTTTTGAAGAACAGTGTGAGATTACAAGGCATCGTATGGTTCGCCATGCTGTTCATGAAGCAGGACACTCCGGGTTCCTTCCACTGGTACCAGATATCAGTCAAACGGGCTCTATGATGTGTACCTCCTCATAAACACCATCCTTACATCATTTGCTCTTCTGAACATTTGGGACGTGCTTTATGAATTAATGGCTTGTGATTTAGCAAGCTTACATGCTTTGGACTCAATATGTACGCTGAGTGGTTGCCTGGACATCGCTGACATCCAGAGCATGTTTGTGTGCCACGACGTGTGCTTGAGGTTGAGTTAATGGCACAGCTTGTCGCCTACTACAGCTGGTCTGATCACACTTGTTGACATTTATCACCTTACTTTTGCTTGTTTTTCAGTAGGAAGAGTAAACGGTTGCCCGTTGGCAGTACTTTGTTTTACCAGACAAGTAGAATGAATTGGGTAAACAACATCTTTGCACTTGCAGCAAGTTATGAAGGTAATGATTTTAACCTCATTTGTCAGACGTATCATGAGATTCCGGTTGCGACAGTGAGTCCACTTTTGATCATTGCAAAGTGCTTGCACAAAGGAATTATCAGCTTATGACAGCCTCGTTACTGCCACGCAAGCAGTAGTAGTGGTGAAACAAGGAGAGAAAGTGCGAAGTTGCATTTGCCAACTGCATGCTATAAGGTTATGCACGCACGACTTGCTTTAAAGCAGTTTTGCGTTGCGAAGGCGTAACACGTGAAAACCTAGGTAACAATCGCGAGAATCAAAATTTACACTGTTGGCGGCAAAATTGTTGAATTACTTCCATAAGTGCGGGGAATGTAAAATTCGATTACGTCGCACATCAGCCGATACGATTGTTTGAACTATTAAAGCTATTCTAATGGAGGATTTTACCTGTGGCCTTTCAATACAGAGCCGTTTTTGAAAGTCATTTCGAAGGAGGGCTGATGCATTGCAATGACAGCACTCAAAGATAAAACCGCTTTTTAAAAATTAAGGGCTAATAAGTCGATTATTTTAGTGTTTAGAAGCATCTTTTATGGATGCGTATCTTACTCCCTTAGGGTGTTTGAATAAAAAACATACACAGCACTATCAGCCACTCAATGAATGCGGCAAGCGATGCGACTGTAGAGTACAGTTTTTAGCATCCATAGAGACGAGTCTACCGAACTTCGAACTGCTCAATCGTTGTCAGGGGGAAATATTCAGTAGCCAAACCTTCTTTTTTCCAACATTACTGTGTGTCCTTCAAAATAGGCAATTTTGGACTACGGCAAGCCTACAACATCGACTGGAGCTTATTCATCGCCAATCACTCGCCACCTTGCAATTTTGTACGAACAATTCAGCCTGAAGCTTGATGGAATCCACCAACGACTTCGATCTCTACGTCTAGAGTATTCAATGCATAAACATCGCGTTGAACAGACGGCATGTGAGGACGTTGCATGATCTTAGAAAGCTTGACTTCCCTACAATGGACATACTCGCCAGTGGCGGTGTTCAAGTTTTTCATGTAGTAAGGCGCTGTTTATAAAAGTAGCCACCAAAAATAAAGACCGATTCTGTAACAGCCTTGACAAAATATTGAGGCCTAATTTTTGCTTAATGATAAATGCAACATATGCCATCGTCTCGGTAGCTAGTATTCAGATTGCATAAATCTAAACGGACTTCATCGTTCTACAGGGAGAAGTTGGCAGACATTGATCCCTGCCAGAGTACGCGGATAATGTGTAAACCCATCTTCCACGACGATCATAGCAAAAAATCTTACCCAGATGGTCTTCTTGACCCAAAATATAAAATAAAGAAACGCATCTAAGCGTGTTTAATGCATTTTGTTTGAATATTTGAGACTATTTGGACGAAAATCACCAGATCGAAGCAAGGAATTGCCAAGAATAATGCATGCAGACTTTCTTTATGAGGAAAATAGAAGGGAAGCACTGAGTAACACGAAAATTGTGATGTGCAA
Organism: Taenia hydatigena; assembly: GCA_036345935.2. Classification (NCBI taxonomy): domain Eukaryota; kingdom Metazoa; phylum Platyhelminthes; class Cestoda; order Cyclophyllidea; family Taeniidae; genus Taenia; species Taenia hydatigena. The sequence continues at coordinate 22,320 of JADWOT020001628.1, read as the reverse complement.
ATAATCAAGCAATTAAGATTCCACGTTGCACGAAGTGACAGAAGTGCGCATATCGCATACCAGCAAGTTGCGATGCAACGATGTAATTACCCTGATGCCAACCAAGCAAAATTGGCCTTGAATTTCCAAACGTTTTGCGATCCTAGGTGCAGGGATGTTATGTAGGTCTGATCTATCCACATCCCTTCTTCTCGGTAGCCATGACAGCTTTGTTTCTGCGTCTGTCGCCTTGGACTAGGTAGGCCACTTGTAGTGTGATGCCCGACAGTGGCTTGAGCATGCAACGCAGCCACCCGGCAGTGCGCCTACAGTCGCAACCCAACTACTACTTCTCTCCGATTAAGCCCCTGTAGGACCAGCCATAAAATAACATCTCGTAGACTTAGTACAAGCCACACCAATGCGCACCATACAAAACTCGGAAGGTAAGGGCCGACGTACGGCGGCGCCAGCCCACCCACTTCAAGCCTGTAAACTCCAGGTGCCTTGACCGAAACCTCTCTTTAGGTTTCCTTGCCTTATGCAGTTTGCTCAAATAAGGTACCTAGTCGTCGTCAACCGCTTTGCATTACCTACGCAAATCCTTTCCAATTTGTTCAATTATTACCACCGTTTTTCTCGTTGCCTGCAGTAAAGCATCTCATTTACTAACTAGCTTTTTAGTGGTATCTCCCTTCAGTAATGCGCCTTTGCTATTATGCCAATGATAGTGCCACCGCACTGCGCGTGCGCCATTGGACTAAACATTAAGCAGACTATTAAATATCCAATGGATGAATCGATGCCCATCAGCCATTCAGATGCTTACTGTATTCACTTTCTGTTGGCTTTTAATATTTTGTTACTGCCTAGTGAGTGGACAGGCTTAGTAATGCCTAACTACAGATAAATTGGGGATGTAGCCTCGCTCGGACGCTTACTCGTCCTCTTGGCACATAGGAGACGGAGGTATCTGTCAATAAAAATGCGAAATTCGCAGCAGTTTCTTTCCCTTCGCATCTCTGCAAGCACGCATGGTATAATGAGATTTAATAGTCATGGTATCCTTATTATATTCGACGATACAGATGGTGGAGTAGGATTCTCTGCCTCAAGGGAATCAAATCGCTTCTGTAGAACTCGGTTTGATTTTTCTTTTCGCCTCTCACCTGCAGTGTACGTTTAAAGAACATAGGTATCACAGCGTCTGCGGAACAGTAGTCTTTTCCCATAGCACCAAATTTTAACAACTGGTAGTAGAAAAGTGGGGGATCAACTGAAGCACACTAATTATTTGCTGCAGCCGTTAATGCCACATCCTGCGTTGAGAAGGATTGTTTCCTATTATTCTGCCATCATCACACAGCGCAGACAACTGAAATCAAAGGGTCCGCTCAGTTGCGAGTACACTCAAATTGAGCTTCATTTTGAGCAGCATATGCAACAGGGCATCTAGTTATGTTATTTTGAATCTTGCTGCACCTTGACCGAGTTATTACGTCCGCAGAACTGACTCCCTCATAATTCGTGCCTATAGTGAGTGGATAGATTTATGTACTTTGGGCTAGGGTACTCCACTGAAATGTCTTAGATTCCAAACAAATCTCCACTGTTGACAATGTCGTTTCAAATTATTACTCGATGAGGTATCAAGAAAGACAGAAGAGAATACGCATTAATTCACAGAATGTAAAACCTGCGCAACAATTAGTCGATCCTAGAAGCTTGCCGACCGAAGAAACGTGGTGGTGTAACGTCTAAAACTAGCTTTGCATAGATTGCCTTTGCTTAGCCTTTTGTATAAACGATTTCTAAATGTGTCGCCACTTATTTTTCATGCCATGTTACCCTGCGAAAATTGAATTTGGCTAGATTGGCCTTAGTGAAAGTGCAAAATCAAAGCATTAAACGATGTAACTCCTTAAATTTTTACTTATCCACACACAGTCAAAATGAAACCATCTAATGCTCGGGATTTATTGAATCATACATTCCCTTCTCCTCTAATTCCATATCCTCATATTGCCACTGCCTTGCCAAATAAGCCAAATTAGCATTCATTAATTATGTTGCCCCTATCCAAGTTGGCCACATCTATTAAGGGTGAGCATTCCAAATATTGCTCCTACTTAATTTACTTGACTCCGCCAATACATCATTGTCGGTCATAAAATAAGTGTTGCCGATTCCGTCCGCCCAGTTATAACACGGACACTAGCACCCACAGCAAAAGCAAACAAAGCCTGTCCGTGATAGTCACCGACCACTTTAGTTCGGTAAATGGTAAGTGCAGTTAACTCCTATCCGACCGTCTAAAAGTTAATCACAGCCTGGCTCATTTGTTGTTCATTTGTCTCTGTGTCAAATGATTGGAGTAATGTGCGCTGCAAATCAACAAAAGTAATGCCTGGTTAAAATACAGTTGTCCATGTCCCTTTGTGTGGATGACTGTGCTCCAGGCAGCTATTGTACGAACTAGCCCCATGGTAGTCCTTTTTACAAGCGAAGGGTGAGTCTGGTATGGACGCATTTGCTCACTTGTATTTTCTATACACCATGAGATGGATGTCCTCGATAACCGAGGGCGATGACTTGCCATTAAAATTGTTGTTCTGAGGTAGTTACTACATTTGTGTCCAAAAGGACTGGACGACACCCAGGACCGGAACACTCCTCATATGCTGTCTGCACGAACCATTAGCAAATGGTCTAAAAGGAGGTTTTGAAGCACGGCAGATTCCATCATCACCGACTTTTGGAATGCACACACATGCATCAAAATGACACGGAACCTCCTTAATGGGGTCTTTATATCCTTCAAGGCTGATCTCATTTGCTGGAAGTGATAGGCTATTGGCTCTTAATCTTGATTGCTCACGCTCGAGGCTGTGGGAGAATCTCTCTTCTAGCATACCTATTTGAGCATCCAAAAAATCAAGCGCGCACGTGTCGAGGTGACTAAAAAGCTCGTTTCCAATATGTGCCGTCGCATTATAAGGGAATGCTTTCTCGACTTTGAGTAGCGAAATTGTTAAATGCGCACGACGTTCTAGAACTTGTTGCACTTCTTAACCATTCAACGCAGCACCCTTCACTTAATCTATTGACAGGCAATCATCATTGTAATGCCAACAAGATTAGTTCATGACGTGTAAATTGCATGCCATCGTTAATGCTATTAGCTAATCAGGCGGCAGTTGATTTGGTGACTATCCCTGCTGTAGATTGGTTCTTCTTGATGTCATTGTTGTCTGGTTAATTCAATTAATTGGACAAGACTACCTTGCCATTACTACGAGCGTTGTCTGGGAAGACTACTGGATGCCCCGACAGTATCAACCAGGCAGCGTCCGAAGTCTCGCTGCGCTTGTAAGCTGAAACAAAACTTTGCAGAACGCTGCGTAATATTATAGCAAAAGAGATGTGTAAGATGATAAATTGGTGACATCGGCTGCACGCCACCCTTTATTATGGAGGAGGGAGATCATCGGCGCAAACAATCCCAAGGCTAGGCACTCAATTGTGGATGGCCATTTGAGCGGGCCTGCATTCAAAGGCACTCTCTACCAGTAGTATATTGTGCGAAACACTAATTTAATGAGGTTGGGTCAAATCAAAATGTGCATAGGCCATGACGGGTTGACTACTGTGTCCATAAGCGCAACGATATTTAGAATTTTCGTAGCAAAAGGCTTGCACTTTCTCTTTTGACCTTTATTTCATTTCAACACAAGAATCGCACCTGCATTGCAATTCTGGATGTAGTTCCAAAGTCTGTTCCATCCATCTAGTGTTCGACTAATAAGGAAGGCCATAATCTACACTCCCACCATAATCCTTATCGCTTGCAACGAAACAACGAAACAATAAGTGAAATCACAGCAGGTGGCAAAATAGTATACGCTTAAAGTCATGGCCTGGTACTGACATTAAATTGCTAGGCAGCTAAAGCTTTATAAACAAAATCAAAATGGGCTATGACTTTGCGTCTGCTGCACTGGTAGATATCCACCATTTACCCAAGTTTGCTATTTTCTCGAAATCCAGAATAATAGTTACAAATAGCAATTACAAACCCATTATATCTAAATGCACCCTAATCTTAGAACCAGTAAGCAGCATGAGTGGCAATAGGAATTATATCCATTATTTTGTCGAAATTTGCGGAGGCTACCATCATCAGAACGAGTTATTTTTATTCAATATTTCCATTTTTGGACATCATTTTACGCGGAACTCAGACCTCTTCTAAGTCTAGACAAGCCTTCAGAGCTTATTAATGGTGATTTTTCCATACGTGTCCATGTCTTTCCTACCATTCAACCCGTCAAACAGTTTATTTTAGAAGTGGATTGCTTGTTTAGGACTGACAAGTACATTAAGCTCCAACATTTGTATGTGACCGGCACTGAACAGCCAAGGCGCGAGTAAACTACTGTTTTAGTATTTTTCGTAAATGAGCAAAGTTTTGCAAGTTCTACCTGCTTCCAGGATGCTGTTGGTGATAGCGATAGCAAAACTGAAGACATCAGACGTCTCTTCAACGTAAGCTGATCCGATCGTGAAGATGCTGCCAGGTATTCCGTAAGGCTATCTGATGACACCGAAAATCTTAAACTGGATACAGAAAGTCGAGTGTCCCACGATGTGGCAGACTTGGGCTGCAAATCAGACCCTTAACGCAAAGATGACGAGTTTGACAACTCAAACAAACATCCAAACCATAAAATATACGGTCATTTTCATCCGGATCATGTGTTGCTTATTAACCTGGAAATGGACCTTACCCTCAAATGAGGAGCTGTAGAAGTCGGTGCGAAGTATTAAGTGGGATAAAACCATCGGTCAACCAGGACTTCGATCTGTGTGGAGAATGAGTGTTTCATCAGATGCGGTGGTTCAGTAAGTTTGCACCCACAGCGTATGGCACATCGTATTTTACTCTAGCACAAATCAGCAACCATGTTTTTGCATTTGCAGCCAATCTCTCAGTATGTTTTACGGGCAGGCGTCTCTTCCCACCCATTGGTCTCTGCGTCTGCTCCAGAACTTCCTCACTTTATCACTTTAACTCCCTAAATTGCATTCCTTCTCATCGCACTTATCGCCACCTGCGATTCCTTTCGTTTTTACCGATGCTCCACAGAACTTAAATTCATTCTTTGTCTCACTGCTTCTCCTTTTCTCGCTTTTACTCTCCTAGTATCCTGGGGCGGAAAATCGACTCAGTATTTACAGTTTGGACTCAGCAAGGAACAAATCTGGGTCGCACAGTCATTGTTATTTCATTCCTGGAGCATTGCTGAACTTACCTAGGGTTGTAAAAGGCATGAGCTTTTATTTTGATTCCCTAACTGGGTAATACCCTGATATCTATCTGGACAGGGGATGCCAAAATTAACCAGATTGGGAAAGTTAAAGCACATTTTACTGGCAAATAGAAGATATATGCTCGTAAGAAAACTTGTTTCGTTGCATTTTTAAGCTGCAAAACTTATCATTCTTGTAAAACGAAAGCCTGCTATCAAGTGTTTGGTGCAGATTAGTAGACAAATTTTTACATTTTTCCTAACACCAGTAACTATCATTGTATATGAGGCGAGAGGTGTCTCATTCATAACGACTGTCTTTGAATGACGTTGAAGTAGCTATGAACTCATTGCTAGATGACAAGCTAGACTGCGACTATACCGTGCTTTAAAGTGTAGGCTGGAATGACCGTCAACATTTTGTGATCCATTAGCGGAGGTTGTGTTGGTTCCGGCGCTAAAAGCGGTCTTAAGCACTGCGTCTGGAGGAAGATAGTTCAGAAGTTAAGCAATGCTGTGTTCATGGCATGGGGGTGAAACAAGTCCCTCGATGAGAAACCTCCAGGAAAAGTGACGTCTTTACTACGTCGTACATAATTTACGCATTGGTGCTGAGTTTACCACATGCAGCGCTTATCATATAGCTGCATCTCACTCATCAAAGTGGATGGTCAAATGAGAGATGACGACTTGAGTCTGACGTATGCCAGTCATCAGCAGCTCACAGAGTTGCTCACCAACGCGATGTCAATTGTAAGAGTGCCACTTCAGGAATGTCCTATCACAGATAACCTATTTCTAATTTGGAAAAGCCGCACAGATGTGGAAAGACGCGGCAGTGTCAACTAGCCGCGCACTCAATAATCACACTTAACAAGGCTTTGGGGAATAAATAAGTTGCCTTTTTATCATTTTCAGTATGTTCTTTATGAAACTGCTATAAGCTCCTATTTTTTATGCTGAACTTTTCGCGACCAGTAATTAGTTAGTCGTTTGTCATTGGTTTCACCAGTCCTGCATCTACATGATCGGTCAGGTCAACAATGCAGCCAATAAAACAGTGCCACCGATGTCATCGCTAAGTATAAGCACTTGGTTGTGGTCAATGAATTTAGAACTGAAACCTCCTGTCATTTCCTGTTACAATCGCCCTTTGTCATTGAGGGGTGCAATTAATTCTGGTATTGGGTACGCGCGTATGGGATGAGTGGTCAATGGGTGGAGAGAGTTGGAGACTAGATTGGATAGTATCCTCCACCATGGTGTTAAATTGACCTTTACCTCACAGTGACCACTGCTACACTCATAATCTACCTGCAAGTTCTATTGTCTGATTGGGAGGGTTTGGTGAGGAGTGCGACACATAAAAGCGTCAAAATATTAGCCGCGGAGAGTAGGACTCATTGAGAAGAACTAAGAGAGAAAGCGTTCTGGGTTTGTAAACACTTTTACATCATCTACTTATACTTAGTGGGAGTCTTACTTGCAAAATATGGTGCGGAGTGATCTCGGAAAATTAAATTAAACTATCATCACGACGTCCAACAAACATCACAAAGCAAGTAATAAACTTAGAAATAACTCAAAGCAACACTCATGCCCTAGCGGGCATGTCATTAAATCTTAATATGCATAAAGGTAATGCATCTTTGTAAAAATTTAATATTTATCTTAGTGCGAAACCATGGAAATTTAAGTGTTCCATTTTACACAAGGTCGTTATTATGCTCCCATCACTTATCGGCGATGCCTAATAATCTTAATGATGCATCAACTCCGGTCCATTTAGCTTTCAATTGGTAGGTTCAGAGACATTTTGGATGCTCGATCTTGGTGCATTAGTTCTTGAAATGCACAGATAATTTTCTTCAAGCAAAGTAAAAAATACATCATTTTGAAGGAAACAAATTCAGGTCTCACGAGTGAGATCGGCTTACAAGATCGACGTTACGAAGGTCGCAACTGATGTCAGGTCACCAAAATTCAAAAGAAATGAGCCAAGATCAGGACGCGAAGAAGACAGAAGGTAAGGCAGTAGGAATTGCAGCCGTGTCTGGCGAGAGAAGTTTAGCGGTTTGTATATAGGTTTTTCGCAATTTTAAAGGCGCAGAGGAACTGCCAAAGCAGGAAAACGTGACCCCAGATGCCCCAAGCGAAAGTTCCAAAGAGGAGATGGACGACGAGAGGAGGTTAATCCAGGCACTCATGACAAACCCGGAAGACGAGAGTAATTTTCTTGAGGAGATGAAAGTAAATGCATGATTTTTCACTTATCGCACGTCCCTCAACATTGTTGGATGTTTCCTTACCTACACAATTACGTATTCATATTAGAAGATGATCGAGAACAATGACCCGCGACTAACTTATAGCTTCGATGGGAATGTCGTCGAAAATTTCCTAATACCTGATCGACCGACGCAGTTAGGATGCCTCATGGATTTGTTCTGTACGCAGCTGTGGTATAAAGCAATGGAAATTTAATGCCCATTTTAAGAAACTGTATGTGCTAGTGCACCGTTCTATTCGTCTGAGATTACTTTCCCATTTTACGTAATACGTTTGGTTTCTTGCTTTATTTTATTGCGGAAGGCGAAAAGAAGGCTGATAGTAAATACAGATGTACTGAGTGTGGTGAAGAGCATGACGACTTGGAAGGAATGCACGAACACCTTCTGTGTCACAGTAATTGCAAGTTCTACTTCTGTGTACAATGCTTCGAGGGTTGCGAAACGCTCACGGAAATGGTGCGCCACAGAAAGACGCACGGTGGTAAGGTTTGATTGGAGTCAGTGTTTTCTGCTCTACCATTAATGCTAATGAATAATACTTTATACGTCCCTTTTTACATAAGATGTGTTTGAGCTGCCAGCATCGATTCAGGAATTCTTGAGAAAACTAAGAAGTCCTGAGAGCCTAGAGCCTCCTCAATCCTCTATGTCTGAAGAGGTGGAGGGGTGTCCTCCTGAAAAAAGGCGCAGAATAGAGTATCGCTGCACTGTTTGCGGATCCACTTTTGACCGGTTGGATGTGTTGTTATCACACACAGAACAGCAGCACCCAAATGAACGGGACATCATTAACCGGCTGCGTGTTCGCCTTATGCGTGCTGCACTCAGTCCCTATGCAGCCGAGGAGGAGGAGGATGCCTCAGATCCTACCAGATAATATCAAAAGGAAAATGCATTTAGGTGCTAACATGAAAATATATATAACAAATGCTTTTTGTACTGGCCTTTTTAACTACAATTTTGCAATATTTAATGTAATGATGCTTAGAGGAATTGTTGTCGTGTATTGCGATTTGCAGTAGTGACCCCATTCGGTTCTTCGGTAGGTGCAAAGTGTCTTTAATGTTTAGCTAAAGGACACAAAAGGATGATTAAGATGGAGGGAAAGACGTAAAAAGTGGTAAGTGTGGAAGTAGGAAGGTTTAGCGAGTAGAAAAAAGGTTTGAAAATGGACAATGTGTGGAGATCATGCACAATTCTTCAACGTGTCAGCATTTAAAGCAAAGAGACACAGCAAAATTAAGGAGTCGGTCGCTAAATCCACTGGATTTATATTGAGATAACGCAGGTGCGTTTCTGTTTCACAACCACAGTCTACTCTGGTAGGAATTGTTGCCTTGCATTGCGATAGACGGTGGCTGTGCATGCATTTATTCGGTGGGAGCGAAGTAACATGAGTACTCAGCTGTAAGCGATAAAGGAATGACTAGGACAGGGGTAAAGTGATGAGAAGCCGTAGAAATCAAAAATAGATGGTAGGAATGGATGACTTCGCATATTGCTGTGGCGCAGCGTGCCTTATTTCTTTTCCTCTTGCCCCTATTTGTTCCCGAAATGATTCACTTGCCCTCCCATCTAGCTGTTAGACTAAGTAAAATATGGGGGAAATTGACTAGATGAATAAAATTTGAATTTCATGAGTGGCACACTCAAGTTTTTACATACCTATAAAATTTACTCATTTACCCATGCCCTCGGTTACATACCAAAAAGAAGATTGTTGGAACCAGCTTTGTGATAATTAATTGCTTCTATTTCGCGGTACACTTCAAGACGTAACACATAGTTATCCCTTGATGTGTGAAACGCACTTGGACTCCTGATGCGACAAAGCTGGATGTGAATAAGTCAGTAAAAAGGGCTGGAAGAGGATGAATTAGGAGTGGAGGGAAAGGCGGTGGTATATCCAACACACACTTTCTGATTTTTTGTCTCTACTAGCACTTTGACGTCTTTGAACGACAGAGTGGGAGGCTGGTGGATTATAGACAGACGGATAAGGAGGTGGCACAGGTGGCTGATAAGTAGAAGACCGGTTGTGAGTAGATTACAAAGCAGAACGGACAAAGAAATAGGTAGTGGAAAATACAATGATTGGTAGATGGCGAGAGAATGCGAATGTCCATATTAACTATGGTATAATGAGGTGGCATTTGAGCCAGAACTGCTATTCTCTTAGAGCAGATTCCAACTTAAGCATAAAGAGCCTAGAGTATACCTAATGGTGACGCGTTATTAAGCACAAGTCAGAGAGTGAGTGACGCCACTGCAGTGACGAAGTAGCCAATTAGAAGTGCGGCTTTTGAAAGACGATCTTAAAGAATGCTGAGGATAAGGCATCCACAAATGGCGTATCAAGAGCATAGAATAGGAAATTTGTCTTTTGGAAGGTAAGCCTTGGTTAAGTATGCTGGACTAGTTCGCGACACAAAACGCAGTCAAAGGCAGAAAGTTTTTCGAAAACAAGCGAATCGAGCTTAAAGCGGTCTCACTTTAATGGAAAATTTTTTAAACTGCAGACGAAAATGCCTAATCGCTGCCAATAGGCTCTCCTTTACCCCTATTTCGCTCCTGTTTTGGCTTCCTGATTGTCAGTTTTGCTTTTTCTCTCTGCTAATCTTGTGTGGTTCTTTTTGCCAAGTATGCTGCTCTATTTTCTTCCACTCGTATAGATTCAATTCGCTTTTACTTGAATCGTAATAGTCGTTTTTGGATTTCAGTGCCAAGGAAATGCGAGTACCGTTGTCTGAATTATACCCTTCAGCAAAAAGAAAGGTAGCCGAAAGTTAGAATGCTGTGCTTTTTAGACACAGTAAGACATCAGCAATACCGGATAATGATGCTGCTCTACTCCACCTCTGGAACTGTCGCTCAGCATTCATGACTAAACTCAAGTGTACTTCGATCACTATAAAGCCAAGGTAAAGTAAAACGTTTTGAAGTAAGGCGAAGGGAACTGACACATTAACGTTGTTTATAGTCAACCTACAGCCAAACGAATCCTAAATAATTGGAGAAATCCAGGAGTCCTGGGAAACTAGCGTCTTCTCATTCACATGTGCTTAAAGAGACGCAAGGGTGCTTTACCAAAGAATAGCGCAAAAAATTATCGCTGCATCATCTATAAGTATGGTTTGACCGCGTGGATGTGGTACTATTCTACACGAAAAGAATCGTCTAAGTGAGCGGTAGGAACTTGATGTTCAATAACTCGCATCATTTGAAGTACTTTGTGACAAAATTTAGATCAATACATTTTTCAACCAAATTTTGTGCTGTCATACTACGGTTGGTGGTTAGTAGACAGAAGTGGCGAGAAACTTCATGGTTTCGAAACCACATGAAGTCCAGTTTGTAAGACAAATGAACTTGAATCATATCAATGCCATTCGGCCGCTGTAGATGTGAGTAGCTAAGGCGAAGTGTGGGAGAAAAAGTATATTTTTGAAGAGGCGAAATCACTAACAGTTACCTCTTACGATGCATATTTGGTCGCGGTTGATCTTGAGTGGCAAGATGCAAGAAGCCGCCTCTAAGGTCCTAACATAAACTGCACAAATGGCTTTGGTGACCTAGCAGTGAGACAAGTTATTAAGCAAATTAAAATTCTGCTTGAAATGCTATTCTGTATACTAAAATGCAATTTGAATGTGACTACAAGCACATGGCTCTACTGCAGAAAGAACAGAATGAACAAACTCTGCCACAAATGCTTTGGCGGCATTCCCAGTAGCTGGAAAAACGAAGTTGCATTAAATCCAAAGTGCAGGTATTAACTTCTTTGCCAGCTTGTCGGCACTATTACTGCTTTTGCAAACCAATTTCTCCTGGAAGCAATATTAATGTGCGACTGCATTAAGCGTGGTTAGTGTTCTACTAACTGGCAATGTTTGCACGATGCATCTTTCTCTCCATGTGAGACAAAATTGACACGCATTAAATCGGCACGGCTTTAAACAATAGATGAGCACAGAACAAATCCATTAGCCATCCTGAATGCGTTTCTAGATCAGCTATAAGAAATTCCCAATGATCTACCCATAGAGGGCGTATTTTAGTTGGGATACGGTGTTCATGTGAATCACCTAATGTAAATACTTGGGAACATGGGTAAAATAATCGCATGATTCGTCCAAGGGAATGTGATAGATAGAAAATCACACACTTGCCTCGACCTCATCAAGGAACCCTACCTCGTCTTCTGAGTCAGAAATAGGTGCCTTGCTTGCTTCTTTCGTCTTCCTTCCTCCAAGCCTTTACTTTTGTAAATAAGATTTTATACAAAACCGTTGAGTACTCCTATTCCGGTGCGTTTATAAATTTCAACAATCTTACACTCCAGTCCCTTCGTGTCGTGACCTTGGCTCATTTCTTTCCAATTTTGTTGATCAGATATCATTTGCGACCTTCAAAGCGCTGATCTCTTAAGCTAGTCTCACATACGGCAAGTGTATTTTTGTTTTAGTTTGTAAAGCGATTTTTTGTCCTGCAGGTCCACTACATAAGCTTGCACAGTTAAGGGTTAGCATGCAAACTTGGTACATATAAGGCGTTCATAAGCTTGCTACGTAAGAAGATAAACAGCTCGGAAATGACAGATTATAAGGAGCATTTGAGAATGTCAAGGACCCACTTTTACTAGTTTTCCATTAGTAGGGTGTGCGGGCCAGTTATGTAGTTTTGCACTGCTGGCACTAAGGAGAACTTTTTCGAGGCCTGAAGCAGAAATCAGCAAATCATAAGATCCGGAGTATTCATATTTTGCATATATACAATTTTTGTTCTAATTGTAGGAGAATAGTTGAGGTTGCTTTACCTGAACCTTAACTATCCCCTACACATTCAGCTCCTTCAGCAACTAATGCCTCTACCTAAAGACCTAGTGAAGCAGTCACTAAAAGCGCTGGCTTTGTGCAGCCTCAAATAAGCTATTGTCAAGTTGATTTGTAGATGAGTGCACTTTCTTCATCGTATGCATCGCTTCTGATTTGTCTCAGCTGGTTGATCGATGGGTCCTGTCACCTATCATGTCCGGGCTCTTTTACTCTTCTACCCCCTTACCACAGCTACAATATAATTGCTTTCCGCTTTGCATTTAACTTTCTATTGTTTTTAGCTTCGCAGCACAATGCTTTTTCTGCAAATGCAAAGAAGAATTAAATTGGGTGAAACTCTACACAAAACTGAGAATTCTAACCATTCTTTACCAGCTTCTCTGTTTTAAATGCCATCCTGAATTCGATACGAACAGTGGGCTAATAGTCAATGCACGACTCAAGTGACAGAAATGATTTCCAACCAGAAGCTTGGAGGGAGAGTAAACCTTGTATCTGTACGAGTGTCCTACTTCTTTCAAGCAGCGGCTGTGCCCATCCACCCTGTTTGAGGTTAATTCGGGTTGCAATGAGGAATGTATCGAATGGGGGACATGACATGAGTGGGTAATCCTCTGGCCTTCTAAGATGCGGCTTAGTGACAATGGCGCAGTTTTACTTTCGAGAGAAAGACAAAATGCAGTTAATGGCTATTGAGGAAAGGACGCAAACGCTTAGAGCCACCAAACATATTTGTTGCAAGTCTTCGAATTTAGCAAATTCAAACACTTTGTGGTGACGTGAATTCATTGAGAAATACAAGGTCATAAAACGAAGAAATATGGTCCTCAAATATATAGATTTACCTAAAATATTCAAAAATACCTTGCATTTACGCTCCGCAGACGAATGCGTATGTAAACAACACCTAACTGACTTCGTGCTAATCGCTGAAGCTGCTACCATTCGACCTTCAGGCAGATGGAATTAGTTTGCCTTAATACTCCGCTTTTTACGTTAATGAAGAGCACGTGCCAGTAAGTACCCGATGAAGTTGACGCGCACGGCCCTGACTGAATCGTCCAATTCGTGATTGCGGCTTAAAATTATGACGGCATTTTCTGCATATTGTTGCGCCATACGCTTATGTTTTGTTATAAACTGCATGAACAGATTGAAAATAGAAATACTGAATCTGTAGTACAACGTTCCTTTTCGAACCTCCAGAAGCTCAGGTTAATTGTTGCAATTCATTGGAGACAGTACGACAAGTAACACGAGCATGATAAATAGGGCTAACGAGCAACGAATAAATGGTGAAAAATACTGTGCAAAAAAGATGGCGACTCTTGTACGAAAACCTGTCAGCTTGGCATGGATGAGGACTACCACAACAAAATATCGAGACGCACATTTGCAGTGTAAAAATAGCCTGTGTACACTAAGTCGTGGGAGCCCGTGTACACTCCGTCTCCGGAGCAGTATTATAGCAGATGCCATCGCGTTAAGCACTTAATGTAAAGATGTATCTTTGAAATGTTTGCATCCAACCTCGCTATTGACTTTGGTAAGCGTAATTCTCTTTCAGCACTAGCGGCACTGTCAGTGGCAATAACAGCAACTGCAGTGTGATATTTGTCAATCCAGCCGTGGCAAGTATGCTGGCATGATGCATTTTCAAATTTATAATGCATACAAAGACAATGAGGAGCAACTGCTTAAGCGATGCTTTTGTGTAGAAAGCTTTTTTGAACGCTCCAGTCAATGCAAGCAAGTAGAGGTACTTAACGCAGAGGAGCACAAGAAAGAGACGAAGAAAGGGAAAGCAAGAACCATTTAATGTAATGGTGAGTGTACGTAATCGAAATGCGGTAGTGCCCATGGGCAAACCTTTGCCTGCTGTAGTCTTGGGCCTGCAACAGAGTAACTTACGGGGATCCGCATGCTGCAAGCATTATGAATTCTGTCCTTAAGCCAGTTGCACATGGTTCACCATTGAAGCAATGCAGCATTTGGTACTCACTTTACATTTGGTTATGGATATTTTTTGAGACCTGTAACTTTGGTTTCCCAAACAGTTTATCGAAATCACATTATACAGTAGTACAAAACGATGTAGCGTGTTTGCTGCTCACGTGAGGAATCACAAGGGGGACGTGTGAAACTGAGAGAGGTAGTGGCTCTTACAATAAAGAGTCCAACATGTGTGATGTTTAACTTCTAAGTGTTCGATGCATCATCTATCATTGAGGATGAAATGCTACTACAGGTAAGGATGGGAAAGCCGACAATCAATCAAAGAAGTTAGTGAAGCCTTGGCACATCACTTTGGACTTAAAACGAAACTTAAGCAGTGGAAGCGTAGAGCTTAACCAAGGATTTGGTGTCGATGTTGAAATGAAGCAAGGTCGTCTGCAGCAGCAATCGCTGTCTGTAGAGATACTGCTTATTCCGTGCTAGGTGAACAAAACGCTCACTTACAGTCCCAAAAGTTGGCTTATTACTTCAAAAGGTACACGATCCATGTTTGATTTAGTCCTGACAAGCCTGTGGGAAACAATGTGTGTGAAATATGGAGAGCGCCATAATAGATGGATGCTTTTCATTACCTAGCGATCGAGTGAATATAACAAGTATTGCCAAGATGGGCTAGGCAAATGAAATATTAGTCAAAAAGTGGTACAAAGATGGGTTCAGCCTTTTGCAAAGTAAGCGCTAGAGGAGTGGTTCGCTGACTTCTACTACTTGCATGTCAACATAAAGCGATCGAGGTAATACGCCAGAAGCAGGCTAGTCTTTGTGCCATTTTTTGGCTTGCAAAAAGTCATGTTTTCTGCAGAAGGTAAAAATTAGGAGCTGCATTCATGACCTGTCCACGTATCAGTTACCATTACTGCACAATCGGTTCCCACAAACTAGATTTACCATCATCACTGATCCATCCATATGTATACATAAAAAGATTCCATTATTTGTCCATCCAAGCAACAATTCGAATATCGCCTGGACTCCCATTTATCAGTAGAACAATCTTTTCCTTCACCAAGCCTCCCAATCGCCATCCACACATCTGCTCGTTTCGGACGCCAGCAGTTACACCCTCTGCTACCTCGAGTTTATCCACCATGCAGCTGACATTCGTTCAACACTTTTCGTGCTAATCACATCTAGCTCTAATAATAAGATAAATTCTCTTCACTGCCAACAACAATAACAAGCATAAATATTATATAGCGAGCTCGTTTTAGTGACCTTTAGAGTGTGATTCCAAACCATGTTTTAGATGGTGCATGAGGGGTGGAATCTGCCAGCTTTTTCTAACAGAAACTGTAATGGTTCTGCAACGGGAAGAGGATACGATGATAGATGGCAGAAGAATATCCAATTCTTTGGCGAGGTAAACAAAATGTTCGAATAACAAATAGTTTTTGGTTTAAAAAACGGCGCAAGAGTTAAGGATTAGGAAAGGGCGAAAATATAGAGGATCAACTAGCCAAGGTTGGATATCAAGGATTTGTGCGCGAAGGAACCCTTTTCCTAACTAATGCAATTCTTCCATCCATCTATCCACCAACTTATTTCATTTATTATCCCCTCATTTGATCATGCAAATACTGTGAAAGTGATCCAAGAGACTTAGCAGAATGTTAACACAATGAACATGGGGCTGGAACACTTTTAATAGGTAAGCTTTCCCTTCAGATGCTAAATTAACAATGTTTGAAATTATGTGTGCATGAAAAGAGGGTAGGAGAGTAAAAAACGGCAGAAGAAGACAATAAAGAAAGTGGTGCCATAGGTTACCTTTAATTTCTATGGGATGTTCCTATCATCCGTGCTCAGGCCTATAGATTTACTTAAGATGAGGAATGAAAAAGCAAAGAAGGAAAAGTAGACCAGTTAAGGGATTGGGAAAAGTGGGATACAAGCATTGCAGAGTGACTGATTCGTGAAAAAATAACATTGTAGAGCATTGCAACGAGTAGCGGAAGACGCTTTTGTGATTGCATCTCCTTCCGCTTTAGCGTGAAGGAGTCGGTCAGTGTGCCACTTCACATGTGCTGTTTTGCGTAGTTTCTTGTGATGTCCTGCCCATTGTCTGAGAGAGCCATAGTTATTCTAGCTCAAAATTTGAAATCTGAATTCATATGTCCTAGGTAAACGATGCGCATCTGCATGCATGATGGCGATGAGAAAGTGCGTTGATTTGCAACTTTTTAAGTCTTTAGCCCATGCGGTGCTGCCTTTGGTTTCAGGTTGAGTTCTGACATTGTAACAACCTCCAGAGGTGCTTCGCTTCAGCCGTAGCCATACCTATATCCATGCCCATAGCAACTGTCAAGCCATAGCTACAGCTTTGCAACGTTTAAACAATTTAAAGTGGAATTGCCCTTCATCTCACGATATCCTGTAGAAAGTACCAAAACTAAAATTTGGAGCAAACTTAACCAAAAATACTAACATCTGGGCTCTTTTAGCAAAATATCGAGGTACACTACCACAGCGGTGTGCAGAGACATTTGACGATGACCGTTCCTTATCCCTTCCTCCAACCCCCTTCTGTGAACTTCTCGTCTTCTCTTCTTACCCAACTATTCATTCATTCATTCAATTAAACAAGCCTGGCGCCTCCTTAATACCAGATAGCTGCGGTCAGGGCAATCGGCCTTCCTGGTATAAGGTAACAAACGGCTTACCTTTAGTAGATCTAGAGCAATCCTTAGGAGCGCGTCCCTAATTTCTCCACTTAATTCATGCCTCTCATTGCTCGTACTGCCTCTAAATACTTAAGTAAGAAATAGGGGTAAAATGGCCGAGGATTAAATAACATCGACAAGGCAATGCAGTTGATTCAAAGCTTGGCAGTGCTGGTAATCCCTCTCACTCTCTTTCGCCTCTTTTGCATGCAAAATCATGCGAGAAATTCGCTTCGAGTAGAAAAGAACAAAGACAAGTTATGCCTGCTCTTGCAAAACCACCTTCAACGTAGGTGGTATTGTGCCTCCCCATTACAATTTGACCTCTAATGTCTGCTCTGCCGTTGAAAGGGAGTGGATTAGAGTAGCTCACACCGCCATCCCACTAAGCCAGCGAGTCATCTGTGGTATCTATCTCACATCTGCTAGAGGGTAACGTTGAGCATTCGACGTATTTAAGCACTAAGCTCCATGCAATGTAACAGGACCGACTTAGCTTCTGCCTCCCAAATAAACGCTGTCGCGTTTATTTTTGCCTCCGTCAAGTCAGTTAAACTCTGAGTTTTACAAGCGAGGTGGACAACTGATGTCACATTTAACCATGAATTCTTTATGAGGGATGTTCGCTTGCGCCATAGACCTTCCTGCAACATTTCGAAGGTGTTCAAGGGAGGCACTTCTAGTCAACCACTCGAAGGCATTTCGGATTGCCGCAAGTGATCAAACGATCTCACACTCACTGTCTCATCATCGTCCTCTTCCAAAACTGCAGGTGATAGTCGTCTCACCTTAATTCTAAAAAATCATAGTCAGGATAACTTAACTCACTAGGATATAAACTAAATGGGAGCAGACTAGTTTTGCTAATACCTAAAACCAACTCGGCTATCAAAAGTGGGTCTTTCTAGCTCGCGCCTACTCAAGAGCATCTATTGAATGCATTGGACTTATACCACTCATTTCGTTTTATGAAATCACATCTTTGGCCATGTTAACATAAACGCAGTGCCCTTTCCCTTGATCTTCAAATGATTCCTGATGTAAACTACCTCAATGCACATCGCACCTGTTCCAGATGCTTACAGAGTAGCTGTAGCGGGCTACCAAACATTCGCTATTGTGAGGGCAGCATGCGCTAACGTATGGCCTGAGAAGCTTCAATCGTCCTCCGACTACCAAGCTCTCAAGTATCTCCTGTGCGATGGTTAGACGGGATTCATGCTACTTAAATAACTCGCTTTTAGCTAGAGAGGGTTGGAGTTTGTCCTAGAGAGCCATCAGATCTCATATTGTGATCACCACCTAGGGCCTATCATAGTGTTTAATTACTGAGGCGGTGGACAGTCAAAGTGTAGAGGGAAGTTCAAAGGCACTTTGCTTTGCTGATAAACAAGAGGTGATAATCGAACTGTTGCCGCTATGTGGAAGGATCCTATTGGCTCCACCTATAGAGGCATTACTTTTGTCCGCACAGCATGAACATTAGCTGTCCCCCTTTACAACCTCTGATTTTAAGCTTTTCGATTTGTCTCTAGTTGCAAATAAATGCTCAACTCTTTAATAAACTTAATTTGGTTTCTACCTTTAACCCTTTGATACGACTTTCCTGCAGGAATTGAAGAGCAAACTGGGCTGCCCACACTCTCTATTACCCATTCTTTTGTGTACCTTGGTGTACTTTAGGTTAGTTTAAGCTGGAAACACCTCATTTGCCACTCGGATGATACATTGAGTGCCAATGTTACAGCGGAAATAGTGCAAGCACTTTAACAGGCCCTGCTCTGTCCAATGTGTGTGACTTCGAATGTGGCTGAAAGTCATGATACATTCTCCTTTCCCTCCATCTCTTAACTTTACTTTTGTTATTTCAGTATGTGACTTGCAATGCGTTGAGCAGACAGCATTTCCACCCTACTAATTTGCAACAATGATTCAAAAAGGTAGAATTCGAGGTTAGAAAATGCACTATAAATGTAGGGATTCAGGTAAATGTTACTGGCATGGTGTAGAGTTCTCTTCGCACAGCCAATGTACACAGTCAGCCATCGCGAAGTGGTTGGTGCCATAAATTATTCGCTCCAGCCACCAACATTTACGTGCTTCCATAAAGACATTGATCTAAGGCTTGAGTTTTATTCGGCTTGATAGCAAAGATGAGGGAAAAGGATAGATTAAGCCGGCCATTTTTTGTGTTCTTCGTTTTTGCTAGAACGCTGACCTCAAATACCGACTGTTTAAGCAGCAGGGAGGGCGATCCATTAGAGTGGGCTATCGAATGTTTATTCTTCGTGGTCTTGATAAAGCCTCCAGAAGCGACATGCATTGCTGGACGACAGTGGTTAATTGAGTTCACATCTCTGCTCAAGTTACAACTCAATGTGACTTGAGGTCCTACACTCCAAAAGGCGTTTGCTTCGTAGGTAAATAAGGTTGACGTTGGGGTTTAAACAATGCGCATCTCGACATTTACGACCTCACATACTTGGTGCTGGATCAGCTAGGAAAGGAAGTAAGTGTTGCGGGCATGCAAAAATGTGTCCCATGCACAGAGTATGGGTTCGGTCTACCCTTCCAATGGGTAAGCATTATGAAAGAAAGGACTATGGTGTTTCTTCGCTCGATAGAACCTTTTGGATGGCTCAATCTCTCTCTTTTACAACTTCGCTTAGTAGGACCCCGCTCGGTTGGAACTAATTAATGAATGCTTTGGGTAGGAGTGAGACCAATCAAAGCATTATTAGGCTGCATGTTCGCAATGAGATTCGTGTCCGAATGCGAGGAAGGTGATTTAGCACATTTAAGGTGTTGATTGTAAGGTATCGATCAAGTGATTTCGTCCATGCAAAAGGAAATTCTGGGAAGTCAAGTGGCCTGTAAGTGACAAGTAACGTGCAACAAACTACGCCAAAAGTTACTTCTTACCTGTTTAATGAGTTTAGCCTCGTTGTCGCTTATACATGTGACACCTCGACCTAAGTTGACTCTCACCTCCAAAACGGTGGAAGCGAGGCAGTACATTGCTCTGCTGGAAGAAGTTGAGGGGGACAAATGATGGTGATGTTAGCGAACCTTCTTGTCGCTAACAGAGGGCTTAACTTTTATTTGCCTTCTCCCATGAAGGCCGCATTTGTCTTGCGTAGATAAATATTTCAGAGCTAATAGCATAGCCGTATAGGTGCCAACCATTAGACCATCGATTGGCTACAATCCCGTCATCAAAATCGAAATTGGCTTGTGATGTCGAACTGTGCCCTTCACCCGACTTAAAAACTTTAACGGTTTAATCTAAACTGTGAAGGAGATACAAATGTTTTACATCTAAATTGTTTGGTTGTGTTTTTACCAAAAATAACCCACAGACCTTTGATATCGGCATGATGGTAACATCTGCTGTAGGCGCCTACAACCCAACCACAGGCCATTTCAGTGTGCTCTACAGCTCAAAAACAAGTTGTTGCCAAGTTATTTCATGCATAGAATGCAGAACCTTTGACTTTGTATGCCTCCATCGGAGCGCTCCACGCATTACCATGCCTTGCCATCCCACATACTAGCTGCAGCCTTTTTTAAGCCGCATCCATCGTGATATTGAATAAACTGCCTTATAATCCACATTCTGAGATCAATCTGCTCTTAGCTCATTTTTATAATCAAACCGATTTCATAAATATGTATATATCACTGTGAAACGCAAACGCGGACGGATGTTGATACCAGGCACTTATTCGCCCAGCGCCCCGGAGCATTCCAGCAGACAACAGAAATCTAAGTGAAATGAGTGGGTCTTATGACATCGAATCCGACTTAGCTTTAAGGAAAAAGGAGTCCTAGAATGAGTCAAATGTAAACTATAACAAAGTTTTGATGTTTTAGGAATCAGAACTGCAGCAAACACGATGGCGCCTCACTGGCGAGGCGTTGTTAGGAGGCCCACAGCACTGTCGCTGAAATCCAACCGTCACAAGCCCCTAATGTCCAGCAAACCACCTTTATAAATCTGCTAACGTAATGGTCTTAAGTTTTTTCTTCCTTCCATTTGCATGCAGGTCGTAGCAACTCGTTTACTGAAACGTAGTCATTACTAGTCCACATTGCTCATGGACCCGTAGCGGAAGACTGATGAAATGCGACTGATGGTGCTCCTGGTTCATTATGCTATGTGCAAAGGTGTAGGGAATGCGAATTTTCGTCGCAAGTGCTATTGTATTCTGGATCTGTTTTCTGACAAATGATGTGGAAATTGGGTTGAATTTTTACCTGTCCAAAGGAGCCTTCTTGTCTTAGTTGGCGCAGTCGATGCATCCGACATTCGATGCTGAAATTAAAATAAATACTCTATCCTTACCCATCTTTTCATCTGCTACCTAGCTCTATTTCTAGTCTGTAAAGTAGCGTTTATTGCTCAGCGCATTTTAAATGGCATTTTGAGGCAGAGACTGTGTTTTTCGTTAAACTATTCTAAATAGATCATGGCTAAAAGGATGCCGAATACAAGAAAGAAGTGACCGTGAGCCCACTGACCTGTTTAATTGGAAAATGAGAATGGGAGATGCTGAATGGCCAACTTTGGCTTCTGGCAGACGCTGCACATGCATGTGCTTCCATCACGAAGCTCATCCCCTCCCGTGCATTGCGCCACACTCTCCTCCAGTAAAAAGCATGGTCAAAGAGTCTTATGTGTAAGTTTATTATCGTGGTAACTGTATCTAATTTCATACTTGCAAAGTCTTGGATCGTTATACGCTTAAAGGAAGAGTGGGCCAGTAGTCATGCGACAAAGATGCTGTGCGGCACGCACTGTATTTTACCGCAAGGAAACCCAGAGGAAAGTTGTTTGGGTGCTATGCATAATAGGCAAGTTGGAAATGAGAATGTAATTCATACCAACTCACAGTCCTTGGCCAACCAACAAAGAATACCACAAACCGCACACCACACTACGCTTGCAGGAATGCCTTTCTCAGTTAGCAAGCTCTGTATGGCCAGTAACAACTCATCTCACTATGTCGCTTGGGTCAAACAGAGATGTGCACATTACCTCCATCACCATCACCTTGAACGATTAGGCACCGCCTATTGTTTTGTCATTGGCCACCGAGAAAAAGACGTGGGCACCAAATCCTTCTGAATGACGACATTTCTCCTCCCCTTCCTCATCTTCTGGTGTAGTTCACAGTCACTCGGTTTGGCAGCAGTTTTCAACACTCCTCATCAGATGTGCTAACACTTA